>UESW01001827.1:290116-348360 GCA_900491605.1 Calamus simplicifolius
AACTCCTGGGTTTTGAGATGGCGTCTGAAGGTGAGGGGCGATCAAATGAGATGCCAAGCAGCAGCGCTAATGCCGTGGGGGGTCCCAGGGGAGTCACGTTATGGTAAACTGTTGACGGGGAGGTCCTGGTGTCAATGTTCGCGGATCGTGAGCAGCTTCAGAGAGCTGCCGAACAATATTTGGCCATTTCCACGAGGGAGGTCGAACTCCTTCGTCGTGTTAACAGCCGGCTGGAGGGGGATGTTGCATCCCTTCGATGATAGATCGCTGAGCCAGCTCAGCGTGGGGAGAGCTCGACAGCTCTTGGAGAAAATGATAAGCCCTAGTGAGGGCTCATGTATCTTTTTCTTTCTTTTTGCCCTTTTTGGGATGAATGAAAAAGAAGATTTTCACAACTTTTGTGTCTACTGTTATCTCCAAAATGTTTGTTCTTATCACTCGGTCTTGGCTGAGATTTTTGATAAGTGACACACTTCGGCTTTGGCCAAGGCTTTTAATAAGAAATGGAAATGCACTTCGGCTTTGGCCGAGGCTTTTAAAAAAAAATGGAAATGCACTTTGGCTTTGGCCGATGCTTTTATTCTTAGCGCCGGCCGGGGCTTGTAAGCTGCCCGAATCCGATCAAAATTTTTTTGTTCTTTGGTTCGGCCAGGGCTTGTAAGCTGCCCAAATCCGATCGAAGTTTTTTCGCTCTTCGGTCCAGCCGGGGCTTGTAAGCTGCCCGAATCTAGATGAAGTTTCATCACCATTTGGTCTGGTCGGGGCTTGTAAGCTACCTGAATCTGGATGAAGTTTTCTTCATTCTTTGGTCCGACCGGGGCTTGTAAGCTGCCTGAATCCAAATGAAGTTTTTCACCATTTGGTCTGGTCGGGGCTGTAAGTTGCCCAAATCCGGATGAAGTTTTCTTTACCATTTGGTCCGGCCGGGGCTTGTAAGCTGCCTGAATCCGGTCGAGTTTTTCATTTGGTCGGCTGGGGCTTGTAAGCTGCCTAATCCGAACGAAGTTTCTTTACCATTTGGTCCGACCGGGGCTTGTAAGCTACCCGAATCCGAACGAATTCCTTTACCATTTGGTCCGGCCGGGGCTTGTAAGCTGCCCGAATCTGAACAAAATTCCTTTACCATTTGGTCCGGCCGGGGCTTGCAAGCTTCCCAAATCCAGATGAAGTTTTTGGAGATCACTTGGGCCCCAGCCATATTGGGGGTGCTTGAACATACCGAGTCTTTGTTGGATAGGACTCGGTTCAGATATGGTGCGGAGATATTGCTACTCAAGGAGATAGCTCGGTCATACCGAAAACGGGTAAGTAACATCCATTTTTCATTATGACTTTTCGGAGAAAATGATTGCAGCGATCGAGCCGTGAATAATAGAGATAGGATACTAATGCTGTAAATAGGGTGAATCTATAGAAATCATACCCTACTGGTGGTATATGGAGATTGTCCGAATTCACGTCTAAGGAATAGATTTCCTGCTCAGATCCTGGAGCTTGTAGGTACCAGGTCCGATGACTTCCGCCACTTGATAGGGCCTTCCCAGTTCAGAGACAGCTTTTCTTGCTCTAGTGGTTTGGAGAAGATGCTTTCCGAGGACGAGATCATTGGGTGAGAAGGATTTTTCTTTGACTCTAGAGGCGTGATAGCAAGCCACTCTTTGAGGTATGCAGCAACCCTGATTCGAGCTTTCTCTCTGATTTCTTCCACCAGGTCGAGATTGGTGCGGAGCTGCTCGTCGTTAGCCTCCTTCGAGTAGCTCTCCACTCGCGGAGAAGGAAGTCCTATCTCCACGGGGATGATGGCTTTCGTGCCGAAAGCCATCCGGAATGGGGTCTTGCCTATGAGGATTCTCTGGGTGGTGCGGTAGGCCCATAGGACATGGTGAAGCTCGTCGCCCATCTGCCTCGGGCTCTGGCAAGCCGAGCCTTGATCCCTTGAAGCAGGGTCTGGTTAGTTACTTCGGCTTCTCCATTGGCTTGTGGATGCCCTACCGACGTAAGGCGGTGGCAGATTCCATGCTCCTCATAGAAACCTTGGAACTTTGGGTTGTCGAACTGCTTGCCATTATCGGTGATAATAGTATGCGGAAGGCCGAAGCGGCAGATAATGGATCTCCATACGAAGTCCTTGGCCCGAGCTTCGGTTATTTGGGCAATTGTCTCGGCCTCCACCCACTTGGTGAAGTAGTCGATGGTGACAAACAAGAACTTTCTCTGTCCAGTGGCAAGGGGAAAAGGGCCAAGAATATCCATCCCCACTTAACAAAGGGCCAAGCGGAGGAAATAGGGACCAAACTGGCAGAGGGAGCCTCTAGATATTGGAATGTCTCTGACAAGGGTCGCAAGCTCGGACAAGATCGTCGGCATCTTTTTGCATGGTGGGCCAATAGTACCCTTGGCGTAGCACCTTGTGGCATAAGGACCGGCTCCCAGATGGTTGCCGCAAATTCCTCATGTACCTCCCGGAGAGCATAATCAGCTTCGGATGGGCGAAGGCACTTGAGTAGCGGCATGGAGAAGGACCACTTATACAGCTGGTCGTCGATCAGTACATAGTGGGTGGCTTGCAATTTCAGCTTCCTTGCTTCCTTTCGGTCAGCTAGGAGCGGCCCTTCTTTAAGATACTTCAGTATGGGGTCGAACCAGGATGGTTCGGCCTCGACCTGCATCACTCGGTCCGCCTCCGCGATGCTAGGCTTTTCCAAAATCTCCAGGGGAAACTTCCGCTTGGAATCCATCGACTCCGCAGTTGCTAGCCGAGACAATAGGTCGGCGCGTGCATTCTCGAACCTGGGAATCTGAATGACTTCAAATTCAGAGAAGTGGGAAAGTAAGTCCCACACCTGTTGGAGATACCAAATCATTTGGCTCCCGGGCCTCGAACTCGCCCCGCACATGGCCGGCTACCAACTGAGAGTCGGTAAAGGCATTCAGCTTCTTCACTTTAAGGTCACGGGCGATTCGGAGTCCAGTGAGCAGAACTTCATATTTGGCTTCATTGTTGGAGGCTGGGAAGGAGAAGCGAACGCCGTACTCGAAGGTCGCCCCCTCTGGGCTGGTGAGGATTAAGCCAGCGCCAGAGCCATTGGCATTAGATGATCCGTCGACATGGAGCAGCCACAGGGCGTCAGGTCTTGGATACTCAGAGGAGTCGGAGTGGAGCCATCCTCCGGGATGGTACATTCGAGGAGGAATCAGCTAGAACCTGGGCTTTGATGGCCGGGCAAGGTTGGTATCGGATATCACGCTCGCTTAACTCGACGCCCACTTAGCCATTCTCCCTGATGTTTCCAAGCAATGGACCACCACCTTGATGGGTTGGTCAGTAAGGACTATCACAGAATGCGCTTGGAAATATAGCCGCAACCTCAAACCGACGTTATCAGGGCTAACACCAACTTCTCGATTTGGGTGTACCTTGTCTCGGCATCTCGGAGCAGTTTGCTGACATAATAGATCGGCTTTTGGGTCTTGTTCTCTTCTCTGACCAACACTGAGCCCACGGTGCCTTCTAAACTACCAAGTATAGAAATAACATTTCCCTCGGATTAGGACTACTGAGGAGGGGTGGAGAGCCGAGATATCTCTTGAGGTCCTCGAATGATTTCTGACATTCGGGAGACCATTGAAAATTCTTGGCAGATTGGAGAGCTTTAAAGAAAGGGAGGCATCTCTCGGCCGATCGAGCCATGAAACGGTTGAGGGCCGCGATCCTTCCAGTCAGGCGCTGGACCTCTTTGACGGATGTTGGGGGTGCCATTTGCCGAAGGGCTTGAATCTTCTATGGATTGGCTTCAATGCCCCGCTGAGAAACTATGAAGCCCAGGAACTTCCCAGAGTTGACACCGAAGGCGCACTTAGTTGGGTTGAGCTTCATCTGATATTTTCAGAGCATCGTGAAGCTCTCAGAGAGATCCTCAATATGCTAGGATGCTTCTTTGCTCTTGACCAACATGTTGTCAACATATACCTCCATGTTTCGGCCGATTTGCTCCTTGAAGACTTTGTTAACCAGCCTTTGGTAAGTAGCACCTGAATTTTTCAGACCAAAAGGCATGACTTGGTGACAATAAGTACCTCGGTCGGTTATGAAGGCGGTCTTTTCTTCATCCTCGGGCACCATTCGGATTTGGTTGTAGCCCGAATATGCATCCATGAAGGTCAGCATCTGATGATCGGAAGTAGCATCCACAAGCTGGTCGATTCGAGGGAGAGGAAGCTATCCTTTGGGCATGCCTTATTAAGGTCGGTGAAGTCGATGTAAATCCACCATTTACCGTTCGACTTCTTCACCATGACAACATTGGATAGCCAGTTCGGATAATTTACCTCCCGAATGAAATTTGCCTTGATGAGTTTGTCAACTTCTTCCTCGATTGCCTTCTGTCGGTTAGGGGCGAAGCTCCTTTTCTTCTGCTTCACTGGCTGGGACATCTCATCCACATTAAGATGATGGAAGATAACATCTGGACTGATTCCAGGCATATCAGAGGTGGACCAGGTGAAGACATCAGCATTCCTTCGGAGAAAGTCAATCAGCTCCAGCTGGGGCTTCCCTTTCCCGAGCATCCAACTCATCAACCTTGGGCAGTATGGATTGAAGGCTGGTAACGAAGCACTGCCGAGCTATAGCTTGGTTTCCTCGAACCACTCCCACTCCCCATATGGTAGGGAACTTTATTGCTAGGTACGGGATGGAGACAGCGGCTCTAAGGGACATCAGGTCGGGTCTTCCAAAGATTGCATTGTAGGGCGACCGAAGCTTGGTCACAAAAAATCTGTATGAACAGTGGCAACACAGGGCCAAGTTCCCGCGCGGACCGTCAAGGTCATGACCCCTTCTGTGGTAATAATATCGCCGGTGAACCCCATCAAGGTGGAGTCCACGGCTCGAAGATTCTTCATGAGCAATTTCATCTTCACAAACACATCAAGATACAAAATGTTGACAGAGCTCCCACTATCAATAAGGATTTATTCTACATCATAATTATTCAGATTGGGATACAACCAATGCATCATCATGCAGGAACTGTATCTTCTGGAGGTCACTGTCGAAGAATGAGAGCTCATTAGTCCGCGCTTTCTTTGGCGCTAAACCTTCTTCATTGTCCCACCAGCTCAACGGACTACCAACTGCCTCGATCACATTGATGTGGCCGGCGACCAGAGGATTCGGAGGAGGAGGCTGCTGGGGCTCAGGCTGGCGGTCACCCCCATTCCTTGGCTTGGGTGCTCTCCTGAATTGGTCCAGCCTACCCTGCTGGATGAGCTTCTCGATTTTGTTCTTCAGCTGCCAGCACTCCTCGGTGTCGTGGCCATGGTCCCGGTGGTAGCGGCAATATTTGGCGGGATCTCTCTGGGCTGCATTCCCTCGGAGAGGAGGTGATCGAGGGAGTTGGCGCTCTATCTCCATCAGGATCTCCACCCTCGGGGTAGTGAGCGGGGTGAATCGGTTGAACCTCCTAGGCGGGCTCCGGGTGCGGTTCCTCGACGGCGGCGAAGGAACCTTTTGGTGGTGAGGTGGGCTTGGCTAGCAAGCAGATCGATGCTTGTCCGAGCCCTTGGGCTCCTTCTTCCTTGTTAGCTCGGTGCGGGCAGCCCTCTGTGATTCCTCAACTCTAGCATACTTATCCGCCAGGGCCATCATGTTGGAGAGGTTTGGAGGGTAGCTGACCTCCAACACCAGGTAGAAGTCACTCTCCTTTAACACTCTGCCTGCTAGGATGGACATGGCCACCTCATGATTAAGGTGGTCCACTTTCAGCATGGCCTTATTGAAACGGCCGAGATATTTCTTCAAGGACTCCCCTCTCTCTGCTTAACCTCAGAGAGGGAGTCAGATCTCCATCGATGACGATGGTTGCTAACGAATTGGCTGATGAAGAGGCGGCTCAGCTCGTCAAATGAACCAACAGAACCTGGTTTCAAGGCATTGAACCATGTTCGAGCGGATCCCCTGAGGGTGGAAGGGAAGGCACGGTAGAGGATCACATCTGATACCCCATGGAACATTATGATCGATCAAAAGCTACTGAGGTGGTCATCAGGATCGAAGGATCCATGGTAAGGCTCGATGGCGGGCAGCTTGATATGGGAGGAAATCACATCCTCCATGATCTCTTTGGAGAAGGGAATGCCCTGCTCCACTTTATGCTGGAGCGGAGGGCCTGCTTAGTAGCGTCCAACTCCTGACGCATCTCCCGGAGTTGTCGACAGATCTCCTCTGGCACACAGGAGGAGCTGGGCGAGGAGAGAGATGAGACGGTGTCGAGTCGTGACGAGAGAACATCGAGAGAGGGATCGGGCCACCGAGATCGGGGAAGATCCTTGTTGTAGACTGCTTGGGGGGCTGGATCAGCTTCCTTAGGGCGACGAGGGGGGTCTGCAACCCCACGCGGGCTAGAAGAAGAAACCGCTGGATGAGCAGGGGCCACATTTTCCTCAGGAAGGTGAGGGTAGGTGCAGCTGGATGGGGAGCTTCAAAGCACCCCTGGATCAGATTGGCCAGAGCTTGGACCTGCTGAACCAGCGAGGCAAACCGGTCCTGGGTCACTAGGGCCACAGTGGCGATGGAGTTTCTACTGGTGGTGGTGGCAGTGCTACTGCTCACCGGATCAGGTCTTTGGGAGGCGACCTGATCCCGAGCTTCGGAGGTAGCCTTTCTTCGATTGGCCATGGGAGAGGTTCTCTTTCCGATCGAGATCATTGTCTCCTGGATCACAAGTTTATGGGACTTGAGGGCCCTTCCTCTAGTGCCAATTTGTTGATGCTGAAATCTATCGTCCGACTCGGGCGCGATCGGGCTTCAGGATGGGCTTCCTCCTGGGTGGACCTGTAAAACAGTCCTCATGCGAGAGGCGTTGGGGGTGGCCCTCCGCGGAAGACCCTCCGATGCTCAAGTCAACAGAGATCGGTAATCAACAATGTAAGGAGAAGGCTCTCGCTGAAGAGTCTCTCCAGGGGTGGCCTTTCGAGAGCTCTGAGCAGAGCGTTAATGGCAGAAAGGGGTGAGCAGAGGCAGATGGAGAGTGGGCCAGTAAGCGAGTGCACATACCTGAGAAGCTGGTAGACGTTTCTATTTATAAAGGATCACCTGATTCCTTGGGGTCATCGTGGGTCCGAAAGCCGTTAGGATTCAAATCTAGTTTGTTATGAGGTCAGTGAGATTCGTATATTGTTAGTTAGAGGATCGACGGCTGGGAGAGCTGGTCGATGTCTTGGGATTCGGAGACGGTGTAGGCTCCAGGGATCTAGGCCACTCTTGGGTATAATTTTTATTTGAATTCTCCCGCGCCGGATTCTGCAGGGGTGCTTGAGTGCCCGAGTTTGGCCGGGGCATAAGGATAGCTCGGCTGGCAAGGCACAAAGGATAGGAATGGCTCGGCTGAGGCCGAGAGATGGGAACAGCTCGGCTGAGGCCGAGAGACCGGGATAGCTTGGCTGAGGCCGGGAGATAGGGATAGCTCGACTAAGGCCGAGAGACAGGGATAGCTTGAGTGAGGTCGAGAGATGGGGATAGCTCGGCGGAGGCCGAGAGAGATGTTATAGCTTGGCTGAGGCTATGAGAGACATTATAGCTCGACTGAGGCTGAGAGAGAGAGACGTCATAGCTTAGCTGAAGCTGAGAGATGTGATCCGCGCCTTGGGAATCCTTGGCTCGCTGAGGGGCTAAGGCACCCCGATCCATTGAGGCTGATTCATCTCTAGCGGGTATTGTACAGCAAGTGGGAGTCATGATTGTTCCTAACCCCTTGCATGATTATTAATGCAACGGCAATTTTACCCCTCAATAGGTACTGATGTGGCTGATCGGGCCACGTTATGGCTAACGGGAGGGGCAACTGATGGAACCCGGCCTTGAACTCCGAGTTTCCTAGTCCTTGGACTCCAGGTCCCCTCGGCCTCAGACTCTAGGTCCCCCAGCCTCAGACCCCAGGTCCCCTTGGCCTTGAGCCACCTGACACTGCCACGAGGCCCACTTATCACTTGCAGCCACCATGTGGCCCACTAACCATCTACAATCACACGTGGCCATTGCCCGTTACGGTGCATGCCTGATACGACTAGGCCCACCTACCACCTATGGCGCTGCATCTAACAAAGGGCTGGCAGGACGATACACCTCTGACATGCTTATTATTTGTTGCGACATGTCTTTGTCAGCCTTGTCGCCTATCCACTACTAGTTATTAACGTCTCAGAATTAACCACCTTCTAAAAGCAGATAAGAGGGACCTTCGGATAGGTATAAGAACCTTCACCCACAACGAGAGAACAGATCTGAACTCCAAGTCCTCAAGTTAATTTTCAGTTCTTTCTTCACTGTTTTCTAAGTTGCTTACTCGAGCGTCGGAGGGTCCCCATCGGTGCAACCGATCCCCAAGGACTTTCTTGCAGGAATCCCATTGAGAGAAGGCATTGGAAGATTCCCCTACCGTCCTAGTGGCCCTTCGGATCCTCTCCATTACCGGCGTTTGAGGAACGTGATTTGGCGGCAATAGATTGGCGCGCCAGGAAGGAGGAAGAAGAGGTAGAAAGCTTCGAACCAGCCAGCTACAGACCCTTTTTCCCTGAGTAAGCGAGAAGTAGGTGGTGACACATGCCCAGGAGATTTCCACCAGCTGCGCTGGAGGGCATTGACAGAGAGCTAAGCAGCCGGAGACCAGCGTTCCTGCACACCGTCATCACCCTAAGATGATCAAATCGCCGCCCTAACAGTACAAGTTCAATCACTTGTGGCTGCGGTTCAGGAGCTACAACAATAACCAACGGCTGCACAGCAGCACCCAAGACCACCCTCACCGGGCCTGGGGATGGTTTAGCCCAGTCAACAGTCCATCCGTGGGAGATCTCCTTTTCGAAAGATCCACCACCGCCATGCCTCACCCAGGCATCACCATCGGAAGGCCTCCAAGAGACCCCGATCTCCTTCTCGCCACGCCAGTGCTTCTCCCAAGAGGCGGCATGGGAAGGAGATAGAGTGGGCACATCCCCATTGGCACCACCCTTCTCATCCTCGGGATCTTCAAGGGAGGGGTTCTTTGATGGCCGGATCGCTCGTCGGGCCAAGCGACAGTTAGATGAGTACAACCAGTGATTAGAGGAACTCAGCCGCAGAATCACAAATCAGCCAAAGGCGGATTATGATAGCCATCCTCCACTGTCCCATCGCATCATAGAGGAACCAATCTCGACCCAGTTCTGCCTTCCTCAACTGGACCCCTACGATGGTACCATCGACCCCCTGGACCATCTGGAGAGCTACAAAGTCCTTATGCAAGTCTAGGGGGCAATCGACTCCCTTCTCTGCATTGTCTTCCCTGTCACCCTTCGGAAAGTTGCCCATGCTTGCTACTCTTGCTTGCCACCATGCAGAATTAACTCCTTCCAGCAGCTAGAGAGGGCCTTCTTAGCGCACTTTGATGCATGCCAAAAGATCCCACGGGTGGCCGATAGCTTGTTTACCATTCAGTAGAGGAGCGGCAAGTCGTTGAGGGACTTCGTGGCCCAGTTCAAGGAGGCCGTGCTCAAAGTCTACATTTTCAAAGACTCGATGGCCACTCTGGCCTTGAAGCGAGGGCTTCGCCCATCCCGCTTTGCCTACTCCCTCGACAAGAAGCCCTTCGATTCCAATGCTAAGCTACTGAGCCGAGCACAGAAGTATATCTGCACCAACGAGGCTGACTCTTCTCGATGCGAGGTAGACGAGGGTTTCCAGCAAGAAGTAGGCCCGTTCCGAGCCTATTAAGGCTCGATCTAGAAGGCCTGAGCCTCCTCGCCGACCAGACAACCGACCGTAAGCACTCGCCCCTAGGGAGAGCCCCTTTATCCCTCTACTCATCCCAATATCCCACATTGTTGGCCCAGATGACAACCCAAGAGGGGGGGGTGAATTGGGTTCTTTAAAAAAAATTTAAACCTTTTGAAATATTTGTTTGCTTAGTGTGAGTGAAAGTGAATGCAGATGCAAAAACAAAATACAATCAATAAGATAGAGATAGAGATAAAGGAGACACGGCAAACACAAAGATTTTATAGTGGTTCGGTGTATCCAACACCTACGTCCACTCCCAAGATTCACTTGGGTCCACACTATAATCTTCCTTGATTACAGCCGAGTTGTTTTACAAGCTCACAACTCAAACTTGTTGTTTTCCCGGGATCACAACGAACCCAGCCGGTTTTCCGGGCTCACCAGCACAAAAACCCTAACACAAGCTATACCAAGCTTGTACCGAGGTAAGACTACCTCCACTAGTTCAATCCCCCAGATTGAACTAGACACAAACAAAAGAAATATTGTTTTTCAAGTACACAGCTCCTCAATGAGCAAATAATCAAGTAAATGAACAAGGTTTAGAAAAGCCTGATTTGTAGTTGGTTGGCTTTTGAGCTTTTCTTCTTTTCTTCTTTTCTTCTTCTCCTTGCTAGATTGAATCAAGCCTCAGCTCCGATTCTTCACAGTTGAAGCAGTTGAGAAGGATTGAAAAGCAAGAAACTGATCCTCTTTCTCCAATTTGGGAAATCCACCAAAACTTTGATTTGAATGCCTTGGATTCCTCTTGAGCTTTTTGGAGTGGAGTGGATTTGAGCTAGAAGGTTTTTTCTCTTGAGATTCAGGCTCTCTCTTTTTCGGATTTTTGAATTGGGATTTCTCTATTTCCGTTTTTCTTCTTTGTTTTTCCGTTCTTTTTTTGAATGATAGTCTTCCCTTTTTATAGATTTCTTTCAAACCATTTTTGGAAGAAAACTATCCGTTGGAGTGTACCTTGCAACAAAATATATCCGTTAGAAATAAAGTAAAATAGAAATATTACCGTTAGAGCTGATCTGGCAATTTGATTTTTCGTTCCAGGTGGGTTGGAGTCGACTCTAACTTTTCTGGAGTCGGCTCTAACTCGAAACACTTTAATCCGTTAATTCTGGAGTCGTCTCTGACTTTTCTGGGGTCGACAAGAAACTTTTCTGGAGTCGACTCTAACAGACCCGGAGTCGACTCTAAGTCGGGGCCAGAAAAATCAACGTTCTGTCTTTTCTGTTGGAGTCGGCTCTAACAGTCTCGGAGTCGACTCTAACTTCCGTGCCAGATACTGGAGTCGGCTCTGTGATTCTCGGAGTCGACTCTAATGTCTGCAATCTTACCTAGACATTAGATTCGATCCAGAACAAGATTTAACTCCTGATTTTGATCATTCAATCGACTTATAATCTGAAAAACTTAATCAAAATCATTAGAGCCTTCAATTGTTATACTCAAATAGTTTTGTTAATCATCAAAATCATCAATTGGGTCAACAATCTCCCCCTTTTTGATGATAACAAAAACTTTGAGTATATGCATTCAAAAAATTCATTCGAACTAAAGATTATAGTCATTTTAAAGCTTAAAACATTTTTAATGAAGGATTTGATGCCAATATTCAAAGTGAACTTTTAAAATTATGCATGAGTTCTATATAAGCCATCAATTATGAACATTTAAACTAAATGTACAGAAAATTGCAATTAAGCTTGTTGTTAAGCTCCCCCTGCATTGAATAGCTCCCCCTATATATAAAAATCAAATTTTAATTGAACTGATTAAAATTTCAAGTCTCTTTCTTTTTGCATAAACAATCATTTCTCCCCCTTTCTTTCTTTCTTTTTGCATATTCAACCATCTCTCATTAAAATTTCAAGTCTTTTTTTTTTGCATATTCAACCATCTCTCCCCCTTTTTTGTTATCAGCAATAAGGAGAGTATTAGATAAAGAAAGTTATTAGAGAAAAATTGTTGGTTCAATAAGACATAGGGATTCAAGCAGTCAATCATAGACAGATTTGAAAATGTGTAATTGCATTACATAAGTAAGAAACATTACATAAGTTGATTCAAGTACATTCCAAAGTGAGATACATTAGATACTCAAAATTCCTAAATACAAACTATCAAGATAAAGTAAACCTGGAGAACCTAAGATACAAAAGAGTATCAAAATCAAAATCAAAGTCAGATATGTTTGAATACAATTTTCTTCAAGTGACCTATGATTTCCATTACATCATCTTTTTGAGATTTCTTAAAATTTTCAAGACAAGCTTCAATCTGTGAGACTGCAAGGTCAATGTCCTTCTTCAGTTGACCAGTTGCATGAACATAAGATCCCGAGCCATCAGCAATGCCTTCCATCCTTTCAAAGATTTTGTGAAGTTCAGCACCAAAGGATTCAACAGAATTGCTTATGGAAAAGGAAATCATGTCAAGTCTCGAGTTAAGTTCTTCTTTTAGCTGATTGAAGTCTTCTTTTAATTGATTAATCTCATGAGATCTCTGACTGTCATATTCAGCAAGCAAGGCTCTCAACTGACCAATCTGCTCATCAGAGAATCTCCCAGAAGCAGTAACAGACAGATGTGGAGGAGAGGGAACTGTGCTCGGTCCAGCTTCTGAAGGTCCAGCTGTAGATGGTCCCGCAATAAATGGATCAGGGACTGATGGTCCCGCAGTGGATGGTCCAGGGATATCTTCTACTCTGGCCTCTTCAGTTCTATCTCTCTCAGCTCTTTCTTCTCGTCCTCCTTTCATCCAGATACCATTTAACTTCTTGAAGCCCATCCGATGAATAGTAGAAATACTATAATAGTCAGTGTGCCTTAATTTCTTAGGGGTTCATTATCCATAATTAGCACACCTTGGCTTCTAAAGATCAATGTCAGAACCATACCATATGGCAGTGTAGATCTTTTCTTTGTAGCAGCCTCTGCCATATAACCAATCATCATGCCAGCTAGTTGACTGGCCTTCCAGTTATAATACAATCCATCAAAAGAATGTCTCGCTCCGAGACGTACTCAAATCTACCAATTTTGGGGAATAAAATTCTTCCACATATGTTGTGTAGTAACCTGAGCTCCAGATTTAATTGATTAGCAAGAATTTCCTCAAACTCGGTTACATCCCTCCCTAACATTCTTGACAATGCACCACTTCTATCATCATGCTGATATTCCATAATACCAATTGTGGGCATTTCCAACAGATTTCCAAGGATTTCAGCAGTTATTACAACTCTAGTTCCTCTTACAATACTGACTAAACCGCCTTCTCCTCTACTCAAATCATTGTAAAATTCTCTCACTAGGGCAGGATAAGTGGGGATATCTAATGAACAAATCTTTTCCCACCCCATTTCTTTTAAACATCTTCCTATTGAGAAGCCCTCCGACTCAAAGAAATCAAAGTTGACCTTCCTTCCAGTTGTGATAGTCTTACCGGCTAGTTGATCTACTTTGGGTGAAGAGGGTGAAGGAGGGGAATCTTCTTGAGTGGCCGAAGAGGAGGATGGCGAGGGTTGCCTCCGAATCGTGCGTCGCCTCGTGGGAACGGACGCTCCTCCGATGAAACCGCGCCTCTTGGGTGCCATTGAGTTGATTGGAATGTGTAATCAAAGGTTTTGAGAAGATTGGGGAGGTTGGAAAGGCTTTGGAACTCCTTGGAGGGGTTTTGGGAGACGGATAAAATGATTTGGGGTCGACTCCGCCTTTTTATTTTTGACCTAGTTCGACCTAGAGTCGACTCCCGAAAACTGGGTGTCGGCTCCGAACCAGAAAGTCTGTCAGCGCTCGAATTAGAGTCGGCTCTACAGAAGCCGGAGTCGGCTCTAATTGCTTAGACAGAACATCAAAAACTAAGGTGTCGACTCCACAAACTGTTAGAGTCGACTCTAACAGTTTCAGAGATAAAAAATCAAGTTTCAAGGATCTGAAACTATTCAAATTAATCATCAAACTCTAGATAAATGTTCCTTAGCAATTGGGGAAACAATGAATCAAGATCTAGATAGATTTCCTTATTGAATATCGAGATTTTTCAAGAAATTGATGAAATCTAGATAGTTGTTCTTAAGAGTTTCAGAAAATTATTCCAAAGGATCACAAACTCCTAATTCTCCTCTAAGATAACAAAATCTCTCTTCACTTAAGGGTTTTGTAAATATATCTGCCAGTTGTTCTTCAGTATTCACATAATCAAGACAAATTTCATTATTGGCAACATGTTCTCTTATAAAGTGATATCTAATTTCAATATGCTTTGTTCTTGAGTGTTGAATTGGATTTTTAGTTAGATTGATTGCACTTGTATTATCACATCTTATAGGTGTCTTATCAAGTGTGATACCATAGTCTTCAAGTTGTCTCTTAATCCATAGGATTTGAGCACAGCAACTTCCAGCTGCAACATATTCTGCTTCAGCAGTAGATAATGCAACCGAATTTTGCTTTTTGCTAAACCATGAGATTAAGTTACTTCCTAAAAATTGGCATGCACCACTTGTGCTTTTTCTATCTAACTTACATCCAGCATAATCAGAATCAGAATAAGCAATCAGATTTAATGTTGAGTCTCTAGAATACCATAAACCTACATTTTTTGTTCCACTAAGGTATCTAAGAATTCTTTTAACAGCAATTAAATGTGATTCTTTAGGTTCAGACTGAAATCTAGCACATAAGCAAACAGCAAACATTATGTCTGGTCTACTTGCAGTTAAGTAAAGTAGGGATCCGATTATACCTCGATAATATTTTTGATCAACCTTCTTACCTTCTTCATCTTTGTCCAGCTTGCATGAAGGACTCATTGGTGTTCCGAGGGGTTTGATTGATTCCATACCAAACTTCTTTAGAATTTCTCTTGTGTACTTTGTTTGGTTGATAAAGATTCCCTCTTTGCTTTGTTTGATTTGGAGTCCAAGGAAGAAATTGAGTTCTCCCATCATGCTCATTTCAAATTCTCCCTGCATTAACTTAGCAAACTCTTGACATAGAAGATTGTTAGTAGCACCAAATACAATGTCATCAACATAAATTTGAACTACAAGTAAATCTTTATCTTTTCTTTTCAAAAACAATGTTTTATCAACATTTCCTCTTGTAAAATCATTTTCAATCAAAAATTTACTTAGTCTATCATACCAAGCTCTAGGTGCTTGTTTCAAACCATATAAAGCTTTGTGCAATTTAAAAACGTGATTTGGAAATTCATGATCTTCAAATCCCGGTGGTTGTTCAACAAATACTTCTTCATTTATTAATCCATTTAAAAATGCACTTTTGACATCCATTTGAAATAAATTAAAGTTCATGTGACATGCAAATGCAAGTAATAGCCTAATGGCTTCTAATCTAGCTACAGGTGCAAAGGTTTCATCAAAATCAATACCTTCTTCTTGATTATATCCTTTTGCAACTAATCTAGCTTTGTTTCTAATTACTATGCCATTTTCATCTAGTTTATTTCTAAAAACCCATTTTGATCCTATAACAGAATGATCTTTAGGTCTTTCCACTAATGTCCATACATTATTTCTAGTGAATTGGTTTAATTCTTCTTGCATAGCTAACATCCAATTATTATCTTTTTCAGCTTCTTCAATGGTTTTAGGTTCAATTTGAGAAACAAATGCAAGGTGATTACTAATATTTCTCATAGATGATCTAGTTCTTATTCCTTGAGATGGATCACCTATAATCAATTCCTTGGGATGACTATAAGCGTATCTCCAATCTCTTGGTAGATCTACATCATTATGATTAGTATTAATAACATCAGCATTAGGCGAATCATTATCTTTAGCTTCTTGTTCATGATCTGAAGATACATCAATATTAAGTTTTTCAAGATTGTTTTCGAGAATGTTTGTATCTTCCTCATCATCAATCCTTTTGGAACTTGATGCTAAAGATTCATCAAAAACTACATGAATAGATTCTTCAACAATTAAACTTCCTTTATTGAACACTCTATATGCTTTACTAGTTGTTGAATAACCTAAGAATATTCCTTCATCAGATTTTGCATCAAATTTACCTAAGTTATTTTTACCATTATTATGAATAAAACATTTACAACCAAATGCATGAAAATATTTAATGTTGGGTTTTCTATCATGCCATAATTCATAAGGTGTTTTCTTTAAAATAGGTCTTATTAATGCTCTATTTAGGATGTAACATGCTGTGTTAATAGCTTCCGCCCAAAAGTATTTCGGGAGTTTACTTTCACATAGCATGGTACGGGCCATGTCTTCTAGAGTTCTATTTTTCCTTTCAACTACTCCATTTTGTTGAGGGGTTCTTGGTGCAGAAAAATTATGATTAATACCATTTTCATTGCAAAAACTTTCAAATAAGTGATTTTCAAATTCAGTTCCATGATCACTTCTTAGAGACACTATGGTAGTGTTTTTCTCATTTGTTACTTTCTTGAAGAATTTCAGGAATATCGAGAAAGTCTCATCTTTGTGAGCTAAAAACATTACCCAAGTGAATCTAGAGTAATCATCTACTATCACAAGACCATATTTCTTTCCTCCTAGACTTGTGGTTCTAGTTGGTCCAAAAAGGTCCATGTGAAGTAGCTCTAATGGCCTAGAAGTTGAAACAACATTTTTAGATTTAAAAGAACTTCTCGTTTGTTTTCCAAACTGACATGCATCACATATTTTGTTATTTTCAAAATCTATTTTAGGTAGTCCTTTTACTAAATCCATTCTAATTAGTTTTGAAATCAGGTGTGTGCTTGCGTGACCTAATCTTCGATGCCACAACCAACCAATCTCATTCATATTAGCATTATTAGCAACTAAGCAATGATTATTAGTAGACAAATTGTCTAAGTCAATCAAGTATACATTGCCATTTCTATTTCCAATAAAAACAATGCTATTATCAATGGGATTAGCAACTGTGCATATAGAAGATTCAAATGATACTTTAAAACCTTTGTCACATAATTGACTAATGCTAATTAAATTATGTTTCAAACCATCAACATATAAGACATTTTCAATATATGTGGAGGGAGTTATTTGAATGTTACCAAGCCCCAAGATTTGGCCTTTGCCATTATCCCCAAATGTAACTACTCCTCCTCTTTTGCTTTCGAGGGTGATGAATTGATCTTTGTCACCCGTCATGTGCCTTGAGCAGCCGCTATCAAGATACCACTTTCGCTTTGATCTTTTGGCCGCAAGACACTCCTGCAAAGATGATCAAGTCTTATGTTTAGGTACCCAAGCTTTCTTGGGTCCTTCATGGTTAGTAGCAATAAAAACTGTTCCTTTTGGAACCCATATTTTCTTTCCTTTAATATTTAAGTTTTTATTAGGTTTTAGAATTTTACATTCATAAGATTTATGTCCTTTTTGATTACATTTAAAGCATGTAAAATTACTTTGGCCAGCACGCACAAAAATATTTTTCAGTGATTTTTGTTTTCTAAAAGTGTTATACCCTAATCCGGCTTTGTCAAAAACTGCTTTTTGACTATTTAATAACATGTTCAATTTAGTTGAGCTTAAGGTAAACTTATCAACTATGTTCTTATATTTTTCAACCTCTTTCCTTAGTTTATCATTTTCATTGGAAATTAATTCTTTTTCTTTTACCAAAATTTTATTTTCAGATTTAAGTTTCTTAACTTCATTATTAAGATCTTCCTTTTCTTTAATGAAAGTTGAATTTTCATTTTTCAAAAGCTTGTATTTCTTTTTCAAAACCTTGAAATCGCCGACAAGTTCATTAAAAGCATCAAATAATTCATCAAATGCAAACTCATCGCAAGGGTTATCGGAACTTACCTCATCGTTGTCGTCCGCCATAAAACATACATTTGCGACTTCCTTTTGTTCTTCTTCTTCGGAAGAAGATTCTTCGCTATCACTCCAAGTCGCCACATAAGCCTTCTTTTTCTTTTTGTAGGCTTTCTTTAATTTAGGACATTCATTCCTAAAGTGCCCGGTTTATTACACTCATAGCAAGTCAAGGGGTCTTTCTCTTTTTCTTTGTCCTTGTCCTTGTTCTTATCCTTTTCTCCTTCCCACTTTGCTCCAAATTTCTTCTTGTGGAAGGGTTTCTTTCTCCTCATGAATCTTTTAAACTTTTTAGCTAAGAGAGCAGTCTCTCTCATCATCATCATCATCATCATCGCTGCTGCTCTCTTCTTCTTTTGCAGCTTTGAGGGCAATCACTTTCTTCTTCTTTGTGTCCTCCTCTACGTGCTGCTTCATTGTCAACTCATGGGTCATAAGTGATCCTAGAAGCTCCTCTAAGGGCAGAGTGTTGAGGTCCTTTGCTTCTTGGATTGCTGTCATTTTGGCTTCCCATGATCTTGGTAGTGACCTAAGAATTTTTCGAACAAGTTCTGAGTTAGTATATGTCTTACCAAGACTTTTTAAACCATTTACAATATCTGTAAATCTAGTATACATGCATGCAATGGTTTCAGATTGTTCCATGCTAAACAACTCATATTTATGAACAAGAATATTAATTTTAGATTCTTTTACTTGGTTGGTACCCTCATGGGTAACCTCTAATCTATCCCAAATCTCCTTTGCGGAATTACATGTGGAGATTCTATTAAATTCATTTGCATCTAAAGAGCAATATAAAACATTCATGGCTTTAGCGTTAAGCTGTGCCATCTTCCTATCATTATCATTCCAGTCCCTTTCGGGCTTAGGAACAATAGTGCCATCAATAACATGTGTGGGTGTACTAGGTCCATTAATTATAACACCCCATAGTTCATAGTCAGAAGCTTGAATGAATATCCTCATTCTAGCTTTCCAATATGAATAATTTGAACCATTAAACAGTGGAGGTCTATTCGTAGAATGACCTTCAGCAAATGATCCAACTTGAGCTGCCATTTGGATCTTTAGCTCTTGATCGTGTGATCAAAATCTAATGAGCACTAGCTCTGATACCAATTGTTGGCCCAGATGACAACCCAAGAGGGGGGGTGAATTGGGTTCTTTAAAAAAATTTAAACCTTTTGAAATATTTGTTTGCTTAGTGTGAGTGAAAGTGAATGCAGATGCAAAAACAAAATACAATCAATAAGATAGAGATAGAGATAAAGGAGACACGCAAACACAAAGATTTTATAGTGGTTCGGTGTATCCAACACCTACGTCCACTCCCAAGATTCACTTGGGTCCACACTATAATCTTCCTTGATTACAGCCGAGTTGTTTTACAAGCTCACAACTCAAACTTGTTGTTTTCCCGGGATCACAACGAACCCAGCCGGTTTTCCGGGCTCACCAGCACAAAAACCCTAACACAAGCTATACCAAGCTTGTACCGAGGTAAGACTACCTCCACTAGTTCAATCCCCCAGATTGAACTAGACACAAACAAAAGAAATATTGTTTTTCAAGTATACAGCTCCTCAATGAGCAAATAATCAAGTAAATGAACAAGGTTTAGAAAAGCCTGATTTGTAGTTGGTTGGCTTTTGAGCTTTTCTTCTTTTCTTCTTTTCTTCTTCTCCTTGCTAGATTGAATCAAGCCTCAGCTCCGATTCTTCACAGTTGAAGCAGTTGAGAAGGATTGAAAAGCAAGAAACTGATCCTCTTTCTCCAATTTGGGAAATCCACCAAAACTTTGATTTGAATGCCTTGGATTCCTCTTGAGCTTTTTGGAGTGGAGTGGATTTGAGCTAGAAGGTTTTTTCTCTTGAGATTCAGGCTCTCTCTTTTTTCGGATTTTTGAATTGGGATTTCTCTATTTCTGTTTTTCTTCTTTGTTTTTCCGTTCTTGTTTTTGAATGATAGTCTTCCCTTTTTATAGATTTCTTTCAAACCATTTTTGGAAGAAAACTATCCGTTGGAGTGTACCTTGCAACAAAATATATCGTTAGAAATAAAGTAAAATAGAAATATTACCGTTAGAGCTGATCTGGCAATTTGATTTTTCATTCCAGGTGGGTTGGAGTCGACTCTAACTTTTCTGGAGTCGGCTCTAACTCGAAACACTTTAATCCGTTAATTCTGGAGTCGTCTCTGACTTTTCTGGGGTCGACAAGAAACTTTTCTAGAGTCGACTCTAACAGACCCGGAGTCGACTCTAAGTCGGGGCCAGAAAAATCAACGTTCTGTCTTTTCTGTTGGAGTCGGCTCTAACAGTCTCGGAGTCGACTCTAACTTCCGTGCCAGATACTGGAGTCGGCTCTATGATTCTCGGAGTCGACTCTAATGTCTGCAATCTTACCTAGACATTAGATTCGATCCAGAACAAGATTTAACTCCTGATTTTGATCATTCAATCGACTTATAATCTGAAAAACTTAATCAAAATCATTAGAGCCTTCAATTGTTATACTCAAATAGTTTTGTTAATCATCAAAATCATCAATTGGGTCAACACACATTCTAATGGAAATTGAGGGCGAGTCGTATCTTTAGCGCCCCCTCCATGAAGCCAGGGGCCCTCCGCAACAAAAATTTACTGTTGTTTCCACTGGGACCATGGCTACGATACGAAGGACTGTTGCCAGCTGAAGAAGGCGATTGAAGACCTCATCCAATGTGGTCACTTGGAAAAATTCGTCCAGAGGGGGAACCCAACCGTGCCAGGCCCGTCAGCACCCCCATCTACCCAGGTCAGCATCGATAACACCCCAACTGAGAAGACTATGGCTATGATTTTCTGGGGAGCATATGGTACTTCCAAGAGGCTATAGGGGGATGAGGGATTAGACTCTGTAATTCCCTTTTCTAAAAGGGATCTAAAGGAAATAGTTAATAATAATGATGACAGCGTCGTAATATCTATGATGATTGCAAAATATCCTATAAAGAGAATTTTGGTTGACAGTGGAAGTTCGATCGATGTTCTCAGTTATGATGCCTTTGTTCGAATGAACTTGTCCTCCGGCTTTCTTTGGCCTGTGACCACGCCCCTAATGGTCTTCATCGGAACTATGTGAGGGTTGAGGAAGAAATCACTCTTTCAGCCACAGCGGGATGCCAACGTGTCATAGCACAGTCTTCATAAATTTTTTGGTCGTCCTAGTTCCCTTGGTCTAAAGCCATCCTTGGGAGATCCGGTCTAAATCTCCTAGATGCCATCATCTCTACCAAGAGATTACTTGTGAGATTTCCCACTAGTGGGGGGGGGGGGGGGGGGGGGTGGGGGGGTCGGAGAGATGCGCAGGGAGCGAAACCTAATGCCACCCTGCTATCATACAACCCCCAGCCCTCAAGGGGTGATCGCTGTGTCGGTGCCTGAGTCGCTTGATCCCTGAAATTTAGAGAGGAGGGGGAGCCGACCGAGCATTTCTTGACCTTCCATTAGAGGAGGACCTGATGGGAACGGTCCAGGTCGGGGCCCTTCTCCCCGAGGAGGCACGATATCAACTTCTCGCTTTCTACGGGCCAATTTGGACATCTTCGCTTGGTCAGCATCCGACATGTCGGGCATACCTGGAGAGGAAATTACCCACCAGCTTAGCATCAACCTAGGATGCCGACCTATCTGGCAGAAGAAGAGGAGCTTTGCCCCTGATCAGCAGAAGGCCATTGATGAGGAGGTCCGCAAGCTAGTTGCCGCCGATCACATCTGAGAGGTGCACTATCCGAACTAGTTGGCCAATGTGATGATGGTCCGCAAGGCCAGTGGAAACTGAAGGATGTTGTCGACTTCACCGATCTTAACAAGGCATACCCCAAGGATAGCTTCCCGCTACCTCGAATCAACCAGTGGTGGATGCTACATCTGGTCACAATACCCTCAGATTCATGGATGCCTTCTCAGGGTATAACCAAATCAAAATAGACCCGACGAACGAGGAAGCTACTTCATTGTGACCGAGAAGGGAATCTACTATTACAAAGTAATGCCCTTTGGACTAAAGAATGCAGGAGCCACATATCAAAGGCTAATGAACAAGGTCTTTGAGGACCAAATCGGGCGCAACATGGAGGTGTACGTGGATGACATGCTGACCAAAAGTATCCACATCGATGACCATGTTACTGACCTAGCGAAGACCTTTAGCAATCTCCGTTGGTTCCAGATGAGGCTAAATCCCCGCAAGTGTGCCTTCGGGGTTACAACGATCAAGTTCTTGGTCTTTCATGTTGATATAGTGGGGGATCGGGAATCTGTTGGGAATTGTATCCTAAAGCCAATCATTTGATGATTGTGCTAATGTAAATTGTATATAAATTGATATATTAATAAAAGTTATTTGGCAGTTTATTCATTACAAGAACATCTTCTTAATACTCCTGATTGTAATGAAGCCCTTAGGATCTTCCTTCACGATAAAGGAGGATTTATCTTTGAAGGTCCTCAAAAAGGTTCGCGACCATATGATATATATACATAGTACTATCAATTATAGGACGTTGTATATCATATTTGTTGGTTGTCCTCTTAACCAAGGAGTGTAGAGACACTGGTATGACATACAGGTGAAAGTGTAGGAGTACATTTCACGAACGTGACTCATTTTCGGATACTCTACTGTCAAGAGTTAATCCGAGAAGATATAGGTATAAGTATCCTTCAGACCTGAAGATCACAACCAGTGGCTTACAAGCAACTCATTGTACTTAGGTGCCGGACCACCTGGATTTCTAATCCAGCTACGAAAGGTTACTGGGTGCAGTCAAGTACTTGTGGTAGTCAGTTGTGGATCAAGATGGAATTTGACCTATCCCGTTAAAAGGAGAAATGCTGTGTTTCAATTTAGCAAGACCTTGGCCAAGGCACTTCATGTGAAAGTCACATGATCACTAAAATTGAAATCACTTTATGGATTTGCTATTTAGAGTTGACAGGCTCTTAAGCCATCCTTAGCATTTATGGTCAAGAGGATGAATTATACGGTAACTGTTTCTTAGGGTTCTTGGAGTTTGCTCGGCAACTCTTCGACCTATCCGGACGTCGGGTTCCATTGCTAGATGGGCACATCGATTAGTATAGAAAGTTGTTTCTATGCTACCGGCTTAGGTTCGAACCTAGAGAGTCACACGCATAGAAGTTTCCTAGGATGATCTGTTTGCTGATCAACGATTGAGAATCGTATATGATTTAATTAATCAATTTGATTGATTGAATTATCTCAATTGGGTTAAGTACAATTGAATAAGATTCAATTTGGTTTAAGTCTATTAGAAGGACTAGTCAATTTCAAATATTGATTTAAAATTAGACTTGATTTGGATTTAAATAGATTCAGGACTAGCCAAATTTGATTTGGGCTAGGACCATGATCTATGTGGGTTCAGTCCAATAAATTCAGATTAGCTTAAACCAAAAACTAAACCCAAACCTCTCGCATAAGTCTGAGAGATTAAATTCACATATAGAATTTAATGTCTTGCATTAATCTTCTCCAAACAATTCCATCGAATTCTAAAGTGTTAGAATTTATATGGAATAAATGCCTCTTTGTATTAACCAAGCGCTACGTTCTATGACTCTTTGGTTTTTACCGAACGTCGGAATTAACCAAGCGCTACGGTTCGGCGTCTCTTTGGTTTTCCAAGCGGCGGAATTCTAAATGTTAGAATTTAATGGGCTGGCTAAAAAGAGACATAAATAGAGGACATCCCTCACCAGATTACACAGAAGAGAAAATAACACACGATATGTCATGAATTGATTTTCTAAAGAATTAGAATAGAAAATCCTAATGATTCTGGTGCTAACGGAAGTGTGGAGGATCCTAGAAGAAGAATTCAAGTGGGAGGATTCAAGATCAGCAAAGTTTTTCCATGAGCTAGCACTCCCGGGAATCCGATCATTCGGGCTTCGCGTGGACGATACTAGAGGCCGGACGATTGAACGGCTGCAGAGTATAAAAGGATTTACCAATTGCCTTTAAGTAAGTGATATGATCCCTAGATCTTAAGGCATGCTTCAAGATAAGAAGTATGACTTCTTGCCTTGAAGATCAAGACATGATCTTGATAGTTTTATTTATATGCATATTTTGGATCAATCGATCCTATATACAAGGCAAAGATATGATCTTGATGCATGTTAGATAGGTTAGTATGTAATCTTTAAATTTCGCATTGATAATTGTTATCAATTTTTTAAAACATGCATGCCTCGGAGATTGTTTCTCCCTTCAGAATCCTGATAAAATCCGAGCCATCCTTGAAATGAGGCCCCCAGCTAACAAGAAGGAGGTACAACATTTGACCAGGAGAGTGGCAGCTCCGAGCCATTTCCTATCCAAGTCAGTGAAGAGATGCCTGCCCTTCTTCAAAGCACTGTGCAAGGTCAATGGTTTCGAGTGGACAAAGGTATGTCAGAAAGCCTTCGAAGAGCTGAAGGAGTTTCTATCCACTCTGCCATTGCTGTCCAAGCCGTACGGCAGGAAGGAGCTCTTCCTCTACCTCACGGCTTTCCCCGAGGCGGTCAGCTACTCATCTGCATGGGCATCGATGGGATGCAGAGGCCGGTTTATTACACCAGCAAGGTGCTTCATGACATAGAGATCAGGTATTTCAAAACCAAAAAGATCATTTTTTTCTTGATCGTCTTTGCTCAGCGTTTCAGGCCTTACTTCCAAGCCCACCATATCGTGGTGCTTACGGGCCAGCCGCTCAGAGCGATCTTATCTCGTCCTGACACCTTCGGTTGGTAGGCGAAGTGGACCATCAAGTTAGGGAAATTTGACCTATCATTTCAGCCATGGTCGGCAATGAAGTCCCAAGTATTAGTTGACATCCTGCTTGAGTGCACTTAGGCCGAGGAGTAGTCGAAGGAACCCCACTCGGCATCCTCAGACATAATGGCCGAGGTAGGGAGAGAGGACTGGATCCTCCATATGGATAGTGCGATGAATGCCCAGGGGAGTGGAGCCGGACTCATCCTAGCAAGCCCAGAGGGAGAGGCGGTGGAATATGCCCTCCGTTTTCTTTTCCTTGCCACCAATAATCAAGCAGAATATGAGGCCTTGCCAGCGAGGATGAAGCTAGCCAAGGAGCTCGAAGCAAAGCATCTCAGAGCCTTCACTGACTCTCAACTTGTCTTCGGACAGGTCACAGAGAGTACGAGGCCCGAGATCCCATTATTTCCGTTATGAGTAAGATCCAATCACAAGCCTTCCTTTTTGACTATTTTAGTGTCAGTTACATTCCCAGGGGTGAGAACGCTAGAGTCGATGCGTTGTCCCACATGGCCACCTCGACCGATGGGGCCTAGAGAGGACATATGTAGAGCATCTGGAGGTCCCTGCCGGTCACCCAAGAGTCTGCTTGGATGGATGCTTACGTCCAGTACCTTACCAATGGTGCCCTTCCCAAGGACCCAGCAGAGGCCAAGCTACTTAAATGATGAGCTCCCAAATTCCTGATACTGGATAGGCAACTATACTGAAGGTCCTTCTCATACCCAATCCTCAAGTGCATTGGGCCTACGGACACCAATTACATCCTCCGTGAGATCCATGAAGGCATCTGTGGGAGCCACCTGGGGGGCAGAGCGCTGGGTACAAGGCTCTGCGCCAGGGGTATTACTGGGTCACAATGAAGGAAGATGCCTCCGAACTAGTTCAAAGATGCAATAGCTGTTAGTGACATGCCAACATTTAGCGGCAATCGACCTCTCAACTGAGCCCCCTGGTAGCCCCGTGGCCCTTTGCTCAATGAGGGATGGACATCCTAGGACCATTTCCTCTGACCTCTAGCCAGTGTAGGTTCCTGCTAGTCATCGTCAACCACTTCACCAAATGGGTTGAAGCTAAGGCACTGGCGAAGATCACCGAGAGCAAGATGAGATACTTCTTCTAGAAGTCCATAATCTGCCAATTCGAGTTGCCCCATACCCTCATCACCGACAATGACCGGCAATTCGACAATGCCCCCTTCAGAGGATTTTGCATTGAGCTAGGCATCCATCAGCGGTTTACCTCGTTGGTCATCCTCAAACCAATGGGGCGGCCGAGGTAATGAACCGCACCATCCTTCAGGGGCTCACAGCGCAGCTAGATGACTTCAAAAGAAGATGGATGGAGGAACTCCCCAATGTACTATGGGCCTATCACACGATATTGCGGGCTCCCACTAGGGAGACCCCCTTCGGCCTTGTGTTCAGATTTAAGGCTGTTATCCCTGTGGACATTGGCATCCTGAGTCCTTGGGTGGAGTCATATGATGAGAAGGGTAACTCGAGCTGGCTGTGAGCCAACCTTGACCTCGTAGAGGAGGTGCGCGATCAGGCGCAGCTCAGGATGGCTGCTGATAAACGCTCAAATAATCACCATAAACATATTAATTAATAGGTCAAATTACCTTTATTATTTAATATTTAATTATATTTTATAATATTTTTAGGTAAAGCCCCATCAATGGAAATAGCTCAATTTTAGGAGTCCAATGATGCAAATGGCACTCAAATCGGACTTAAAATGAGCTTGAAATTGAATTTACAATGATTTATCTGTTTCTGCATGCATCTCAAAGCAAAGTCGGCAAACCAATTGCCGAGTTCATCGTCTTTTCACACGAATTTTCTTTTTTTTTTCTTTTGATTATTCTTCTCTTCCGATTCAATCGTTCCCCCATCAATCAAAAAATAAATTGGATTGAAAATTCTCAAATTGGAAGTGTGAACTTCAGATGGAAGGAATTTTGATCCCGTCCGCGATCTCTCCGTCCGCATCGTCTCTACATCCGGGCATCTGATATGGAAACAGGGATCGCATCTTATCCGCATCTGGGCCTCTACAAATAGCAGCTAAGGGTAGAGTTCGGGGGAGAGCCACTAGGAGTTCTGCATGCGGCCGTCCGTGGGTTCGTGAGGCATCGAGAGGTTCTACAGGCATCCGGAGGTGTCTGAAAGCGTTCGTGGAGGCATTGCTCGAAGGCGTTCATGGCTTGGAGACATACGGAGGAAGAATAGAGAGCTCGGTTCGGTTCAGCCCGGCTTGGTTTAGCCCGTCTTTGGTTCAGTTCAGAAAGAGTTTGTTGCCTTCTTAATGTCAGAAAATAAAACTTTTTAATTTTAGTTTGAATATGCACTCTTAGATGCTATGAAATAAAACTGTTATTCATGTTTAATTCTTATTGAATTCTAGTTAAGTGAAAATAATTCTTGACTGATCTATTCTTAAAAGGGACGGGCCGTGATCTACGGGTACGGGCCGTACTCTCATCAAGATAGATCATATCTTAATTATTTTTCACTATCAATTATCTGCTTATTTAAATTTTAATTGCATAAATTTATTTCAAGATAACCATTAAAGTCCTTGTGGATTCGATCCTTACTCTCGCTACTCTATTAGTGAAATTAAGGTGTTTTAATCGTTGCGCTACAACACATCAGATTTTGGTGCCATTGCCAGGGACTTAAGTTCGTTATCTTGAAAAAAAAAAAAAATTATAAATTATAAATTATAAAAATAAAAAAATCATTACAAATTTTCTCTTAATTTTATTCTTATTTTTTAATTTTTGAATATTTATTGCTATTTATTTTATCTTTTTTACCTTAATTGTTAGAATTTTCTTATTTTCTTCTTAAAAAAAAAAATACTTTCCTTCTTGTCACAAATCCACTTTTAACCTAATCAAATTTCCTTTTAATTAACTTACCTTAAAGAACCTGAAAGAAAACCATAAGACACCTTCCATAAAATATAATTAATTTAAGAAAAAAAAAAATATAAAAATAAAAAAAATATATAAACAAAAAATTATTTTATTTCTATGCGTAGATTGACTTAGGTAAATTTATTTTCTACAAAACTCAAAATTCTTCCTTTGACATCTCATAATTTATTAGGAAATTAGAAACCTAATCACAAAAATCTTAAAAAAAAGTAATTCAATTAATTTTGTTTGATAATTTCAAGAGGTGGACATCTGCTTGTTGAATAGCATTTTCATAATTAACTTTAAGGGCACAAACCCCTAATCAAGATAAGGTAAGGATTTCATCACCCTTTCTTGGCCCACAAACCACATCCTTCATTTTGCATTAACCTAAACCTTTAACTCTAAAATTAACTAGACATCAGCCCCTAAGGAACTCGAGCTCAATAGGATAAGGCACCCAAAAGAGTTGGACCGGGTCGAGATTGACTGCTTAACTGGTGTCTAGAAAAGGAAAGGAAAGTGGTTGCTTAATTGGTTCTGTTCACTTACCTAGTAAGCACAGGGGGACTCCCACTGACCTTATCCTTAACTGGCTTGTTGATCAGTTAATTTTTGACTTGAAGGGCTCCAAGGCAGTCTTGAAAGTTAGGAGCTGTCTAGATCTAGGTAAACCTGGAGTAGAGAGTATAATCTTTGTTAACTTGATTGCTAAGAATTATTAAACCCTAATTAAATTATTCATTGCTCTTAGTTCTAGAAATCTTTTAGGATATTTTCTTTAGAATCTTCTTCTTTCTCTTTTATTATAATAAAAAAATGAAATTATTGTTTGTAGGGTGTATGCTTGGTCGCCAATCGTTACAACCCAACCTTATACCCTTAGATCCTGAGATAGAAAGAACTTTTAGAGCAAATAGACTTAAAATTATGGATCCAAATAACAAAAATGATCCACCATGACAGTTAAAAGAGTATTTCACTCCTTCAAGGTATACCTACTCTCCCTGCATTCAAGTGCCTCCAGTAGAGGCTGTCTAATACGAAATTAAGTCAAGTGTAATCCAAATGTTACCATCTTTCTATGGACTTACAAATGAGGATCCCTACAAACACTTAGATGAATTCTTGAAAATTTGCTCAACTGTCAAGATTCAAAATTTCTTCGATGATGCATTTAGGCTTAAGTTATTCCCTTTTTCCCTAAAAGATAGAGCCAAGTGTTGGTTAAATTCACTAGACACTATTATAATTTCAACTTGGGATCATCTTCAAAGAGAGTTTCTTAAGAAATATTTTCTTATAGAAAAAACAAATCAAATTAGAAAATCCATAACAAGTTTTTTTTAGACAGATGGAGAGATATTTCACGAGATATAGGAGAGATTAAAAGAACTGATTAGAAAATGTTCACATCATGCCATACCCAAATGGCAACTAGTTCAGTGCTTTTATGATGGTTTACAGAAAAGCATCGGCAATGGTTGATGCTTCATGTGGTGGGACATTTATGTTAAAAAATAAATAAAGCTTGGTAACTCTTTAAGACATTGAGTGAGAATTCATTACATCATATTAGTTGCTCGTCGAGACCCTCCCATAGGGCCTAAAAGAGGTGAAGTATATGAAATAGGTCATTCTACATATATCTATACTAAGGTAGATGAATTATCCCATAAACTTGACCAAATTCTACAAGTTGGAAACATCTCTTCCCATCTACTCAATTACATGAGGTCTGCATAATTTGTTCGAGTCCAACCCATTCTATAAGTGAATGTCCAGCTACATACCAATTTCCTGAACTTATTCATGAGCAAGCCCACCAAGCCCAAACCCGATTGGCTCCTAGAACAGGAAATGAACCATATGCAAATACTTACAATCCTGATTGGCAAAATCACCCAAATTTTTCTTGGAAACCTCAATCTGTAACCAATTCATCATCGATCAGACCTAATTATCAAGAAACCAATTTTAGAAGCATGCCATATTCACAATACCCAAACATCCCACAACCTTTACCGAATAATCATCCTACTTTGAAGACAAAGTATTACAAGCATTGAAAGGACTAGAAATGAATACTCAAATCCTTCACTCCGACACACAATCTATTGCAAAACTAGAAACTCAGATAGGTCAATTAGCCACAACATTCAGTAGAAGGGAGGAGGGTAAGTTACCTAGTCAGCCTATCGATAACCCAAAAGGACAATTCATGGCTGAGGGTTCCAATAGTCCTGACAAATTCTCAGAACATGCTAAATCAGTCATGACTCTAAAAAGTGAAAAAACATTGAACCCACCTGAACCAACCCAGAAATTAGAAGTGGCTAAACCAGAAAAGAGAAGAAATGAAGAAGAAAAGGAATTCAATGATGAAGTAATCACACCTAAAGCCCCATTCCCTAGTGCTTTAGAATCTCTTTGTCTTTGGACAAGAAGAATATAAAAATGAATGAGATGCTTAAGTTATTTAAGCAAGTCCAAATAAACTTACCTCTTTCGATGCTATCAAGCAAGTTCAGCTTATGGCAAATTTTAAAGGATCTATGCATACAAAAACGGAAAGCCAAGACACAAATACCAAAAAAGATCAGTTAACTGAGCAAGTCAGCTCAGTTGTTTAGCAAATAACCCCACCTAAACTAAAAGACCTTGGTACCCCAATTGTATCATGTGTCATAGCTTCACAATCAAAAAAGTATTACTAGATTTGGGTTAGTGTAAACCTTCTCCCAAGTTCAGTGTATGAGTTATTTGGATTTGAGAGTTGAAACCCACAATGATAACACTACAATTGGCAGATAGATCAGTCAAAGTACCTCATGGAATATTGAAAGATGTATTAGTAAAGGTAGATGAATTTTATTTTTCTGTCAACTTCCTTGTGTTAGATATGGAATCTAGCGGTAATCTTAACCAAATTTCCATCATTCTTGGAAGACCTTTTCTGACTACTGCTAATGCATGTATAAATTGTAGAACAGTGTGATGGATGTATCTTTTGGAAACAAGAAGATGAGAATAAATATTTTTAATGCTTTCCAAGGACCACCTGTGTATGATTTAAATGAAGTAAACATGATCGAAGAAGTTGTAGATAAAAATTCCAAAGTTTGCTTGATTTGGATCCTTTACAAACATGTCTTACACATTTTGGAATAGATGACTTTGATACTGATGAGTACACCAAAGAAATAAACCTGTTATTAGAACCACCTAAGTTTAACACCATCCCTCCTTGGACTATAAAATATGAGCCACTTCCAACTAAACAAACCCTTTAATACCATCCTTGGAAGCACCACCCCAACTAGAATTGAAACCTCTTCCTGCTGACTTAAAATATTTGTTCCCTGGACCCAATGATACCCTTTCAGTAATCATTGCATCTACTCTAACTTCTGAGCAAGAAGATAAATTGGTAGACATACTTAAAGAGCATAAGGAGGCAATTGGTTGGACAATAGCTGATCTTAAGGGAATTGACCCTTCGTTTGCTTGCACCATATTCACAGTGAAATTGAAGTCAAACCACATAGAGACATGCAATGGAGACTAAATCCAAACATGAGGATGTTGTTAAGAAAGAAGTAGTAAAATGGCTTCATGCTGGTATCATTTACCCAATTTTGGATAGTCAATGGGTCAGTCCTATCCAAGTAGTACCTAAAAGTTGGGTATTACAGTGATTAAAAATGAAAAGGGTGAATTAATTCCTACTCGTACATCAACTAGTTAGAGAGTATGTATAGATTATCGAAAGTTGAATGCCGTAACTAAGAAAGATCATTTCCTTTGCCTTTTATTGATAAAATTCTAGAATGACTAGCTGGGCAAAGTTCTTTTGTTTCTTAGATGGATATTCAGGATACAATCAGGTCCCAGTATTTCCTGCAGATCAAGAAAAGACCACCTTCACCTTTTTCTTTAGAACATTTGCCTTTAGACGCATGCCATTTGGTCTCTATAATGCACCAGCCACTTTTCAACGATGTATATTGGCCATATTTTTTGATATGATTGGGCAGTTTTTAGAAGTGTTTATGGATGATTTTTTAGTTTTTGGTGCTTCATTTGATAGCATCTCCAGAACTTGACTAAGGTACTAAAACAATGCATGAAATGAATTTAGTCCTAAGTTGGGAGAAGAGCCATTTTATGGTTCATCAGGAATTGTACTCGGGCACATTATTTTAGAGTGAGGTATTGAGGTTGATAAAGCCAAGTTTGAATTGATCTCAAATCTACCATCCTCAACCTCAGTTAAACAAGTACGATTTTTCTTGGCCATGCTGGTTTTTACAGACGCTTCATCAAGGATTTCAGTAAAATTTCTCGACCCTTGTGTAATTTGCTGGCCAAAGATAGTTCTTTTAATTTTGATGAAGATTATTTAATAGCCTATAACATCCTTCGAACTACTTTGACCACTGCCCCAATTATCATGCCCCCAGATTGGACCATACCCTTTGAAATTATGTGTGATGCTTCGGATTATGCTGTAGGGGCAGTTCTAGGATAGAAACTCAATCGGGAACCCCATATAATTTATTATGCTAGCAAAACTATTTCGGATGCACAAATGAACTATACTACCACTGAAAAAGAATTACTAGTAGTTGTGTTTGCCCTAGAAAAATTTAGATCATATCTGTTAGGGTCTAAGGTTTCAGTTTATTCTGATCATGCGGCATTGATGCATCTGTTATCAAAAATGGATACAAAACCCAGACTGATTAGATGGATCCTTCTACTACAAGAATTTGACCTAGAAATCTTAAATAAGAAGGGTTCCAAAAATATGGTAGCAAATCATATCTCTAGGATCTCAATGGAATACAATAAAGAAATAATCAGAGATAGGTTTCCTGATGAGCAACTGTTCTCAATTTTCCATAGCAATCTTCCATGGTTTGCCCACGTTATGAATTATTTGGTAACAAAAAAAGTACCTTCCCACTAGACAAAACAAAAAAAAGATAGATTTTTCTCATAAATTAAATATTACTTTTGGGAAGACCCTGAATTATTTAAGTACTATTCGGATCAGGTGATTAGGCGATGTATCCCCCGAGAGCGAATTCAAAAGTATACTTAACTTCTGTCATTCTCTTGCTTGTGGGGGACATTTCAGTGAAAAAAACTGCAGCAAAGGTGCTGCAAAGTGGGTTTTATTGGCCGACTCTTTTTAAAGATGCGCACAAATTTGGCCATAATTGTCTCGAATGTCAACAAACAGGAAATATTCTCAAAAAGATATGATGCCCCTAAACCCTATTTTGGTTGTAGAAATTTTTGATGTATGGGGGATTGATTTCATGAGCCCATTTCCTCCTTTTTTTGGATTTGAATACATTTTGGTGGCAGTTGATTATGTGTCAAAATGGATTGAAGCCATGGCAACTCGAACCAACGATCATAAAGTTGTAATCAAGTTTATTCAATGAATAGACACTTTGAAGGATTAATGAAAAAATATGGAATTGCTCATAAGGTAGATACACCTTACCATCCCCAAACTAGTGGCCAAGTTGAAATATCAAATAGAGAAATTAAACATATCCTTGAGAAAACAGTGAGACCCGATGGGAAAGATTGGTCAGAACGTTTGGATGATGCATTATGGACTTATTGTACTGCATTTAAAACACCCATAGGAATGTCTCCATACCGGCTCGTATTTGGAAATGCCTGTTATTTACCTGTAGAATTGGAACACAGTGCATTTTGGGCCATCAAGCAATTTAATTATGATATAAAGAATGCAGGTATCAATAGGAAACTCTAATTAAATGAGTTAGAAGAGATACAAAATGATGCATACGAGAGTTCAAAAATTTATAAAGAACGAACCAAAGCATATCATGATAAATTTATTAATAAAAAAACTTTTGAACCAAATCAAAAAGTATGGCTTTACAATTCAAGATTACATCTTTTCCCTGGAAAACTTCATTCATGATGGAATGGACCTTTTATAGTAACTCAAATATTTTCTCATGGAGCTGTAGAGCTTAAAGACCCCAAGCAGGGAAATACATTCAAAGTAAATGGCTAACGTTTGAAACTATATATAGAAGAAATTAATGATGGAGAAGTTGTTGAATCAATTGATCTTATGAACCCAACACTATCATAATGAGTAGTAGTCTGGCTGAAGACTTTAAACTTAGTGCTCGTGGGAGGTAACCCAGTTTATCAGTTATTTTTAACTTTCTGTTCTTTTAGTATGACCAGAGAAGAGCAACAGAAGTAGATTGAAAGAAGATGGCAACAATGAAACCTCCAACCTTCAAATACTCTACCAGGTAGTATCTTTCCTTGAAAGTATTTTTTCTTCCATTAGACAATGAAAATTAAGTTGTGGGGAAGAATAAGTAAATCATCGAGTAAAACTATAATCAATATGTATGTACCAAATTCTGTCTCAATTTGAAGTTAATCAAGTAGTTTGATTAATGAATGATTAATGGTTAGATTATTTTTGAGATACCGAGGAATAAATTATTAAGAAAACTTAATAAAAGGTAGGGTTTAGCCTAAAAAAAATTTTAGAATAATTTTAGACCCTTCTGACCACTGATCTTGATAGTACAATCTACTTAATAAGGGTATGGGTGAAAATGTCATTCAAAAAAAAAAGAGAGAAAAGGAAAAAAAAAATCTATCTTAAAGTTATTGATGAGGGATAAAATTATCATTGCATTAATGCCCGTGCACATCAACAATTGGGTCGAGTCCAATCCCACATCTTGTCGACCAGTTGTCACATCCACAAGGCAGCGAAGCTGAATCGCCCTCTTGTGCAAGGCTTTCCTGCCACCCTGTGGAAAGCCGCCCGTGCCTGGCACTACCGTCTGTCCCCTTACAATATTGATTCCTTTCGGGAGCTGGAAAGTACATTTTTAGCGCACTTCGACGCTTGCCGAAGGATCCCGAGGGTCGCAGACAACCTCTTCTCCATGCGCCAAAAGGAAGGAGAATCACTTCGGGACTTTGTAGCCCGATTTAAAACTGCTGCCCTCGAGGTCTACCATTTAGATGACGCAGTGACAACTTTGGCGTTGAAGTGGGGACTCCTCCCTTCCTGCTTTACCTTCTCCTTGGACAAAAAGCCTCCTAGCTCCTACTCTGATATCTTTCTCTAGGCAAAGAAATACATCCGCGCAGACGAAGCCGATTTCACCCGTCGAGAGTCTGCGAGAGGATCCAGCCAAAGGCCTGCCCGTTCTGAGCCGAGCGGACCCTCTCATCCCCGGAAGCCCGAGCCGCCTCACCGATCAGACAACAGGCGTCAAAGTCTCACCCCTCTGGAAAGTGAGCTCACGCCTCTCCTTGCCCCTCGCTCTCATATCCTCATGGAGATTGAGGGCGAGCCCTACCTTCAGCGCTCCCTCCTATGAAGAAAGGCCTTTCCCGTGACAAAAGCCGCTACTGCCGCTTCCACAGGGACTACGGCCATGACAATGATAATTGTTACAGCCTGAAGCGCACCATCGAGGAGCTCATCCAGTGCGCCATCTCATGGGGCCTCCGCTTGCTCAAGCTACTATCGACAATGCCCCAACAGAGCAAATGGTAGGAATGATGTCTTGGGGGGCAGTCTCTTCATCCAAGTGGCCAAGGGGGGGGGGGGGAATGTCAGATAATGTAATTCCCAGAGTGGGGCCAACCAAAGTAGAAAATGTAAACAATGAAGGTGTCGTCGTCTCGATGACGATTGCCAAATATCCTATAAAGAGAACTGTGGTGGCTCCTCTTCGGTCTGTGGTGGCTCCTCTAGTTGGATTCACAGGAGACTCGGTAAGAGTGAAGGATGAAATCTCCTTACCAGTGACAGTCAGAACGCCACCACACCAAAGCACGGTTATCATAAGGTTCCTAGTGTGCGAGTTCCCTTGGCGTACAATGCCATTCTCGGGCGACCGGGCCTCAATCTTCTGGATGCGGTCATCTCTACCAGGCGACTGCTCGTGCAATTCCCCACAGTAGTAGGGTCAGCAAGATGCGGGATGAAATCAGTCTGGTCCTGTCCTGCTACCAGATGGCCTCGAGTCCTCAGGAAGTCGGGCCAGCTTCAGAAGCACCCAACCCAAGAGAGTCCAGCAAGGGAGGAGAGCCTGCCGAGCAGCTCCTGATTTTTCACTAGGGGACGACCCGGCAAAGACGGTGCGCACCGGCAGACTTCTTCCTCCAGAGGACCATGATCGCCTCTTGACTTTCCTGTGGGCTAACTCGAATATATTCGCCTGGTCAGCATTCGACATGCCTGGCATCCCTCCAGAGGTGATCACCCATAAACTCAATATTGACCCGAAGCACCGTCCAATTTTCCAGAGAAAAAGAAGCTTCGCTCCCGAGCGGCAAAGAGCTATCGACGAGGAGGTCAGCAAGTTACTCGCCGCCGGCCATATTTGAGAAGCACATTACCCAAGCTGGTTAGCCAACATGGTTATGGTCCGAAAGGCAAATGGGAGCTGGAGGATCTGCATCAACTTCACTGACCTCAAAAAGGCATGCCCAAAAGATGACTTCCCCCTGCCCCGGATCGATTAGCTGGTGGACTCAACCTTCGGCCATGAGCTTCTCAACTTTATGGATGCTTTCTCTGGGTACAACCAAATAAAGATGGACCCAAGCGACGAGGAGCACACTTCCTTTGTGACTAAGAAGGGCATTTACTGCTATAAGGTAATGCCCTTCGGCCTCAAGAACATGGGAGCGACTTATCAAAGGTTGATGAATAAAGTCTTTTAAGACCAACTAGGCAAGAACATGGAGGTCTACGTAGATGATATGCTGACAAAGAGCGCCCATGCCTTTGACCATGTTTCCGATTTGGAGGAGACTTTCAATAACCTCTGCCGCTTCCAAGTCAAGTTGAACCCGAAGAAGTGTGCCTTTGGCATCACGGCGGGCAAGGTTTTAGGATTCATGGTGACCCAGCAAGAGATCGAGGTGAACCCAGAGAAGATTAGCGCCATCCTCGATATAAGGCCGCCGACTAACAAGAAGGAGGTGCAGCGGCTCACCGGGAGGGTGGCGGCTCTAAGTCGTTTCCTCTCCAAGTCGGCTGAAAGATGTCTGCCCTTCTTCAAAGCCCTGCGGAAAGTCAATGGATTCGAGTGGACAGACGACTGTCAGTAGGCCTTCAAGGGATTGAAAGCATTCTTGTCCTCCCCACCGCTTCTATCGAAGCCAAAGGACGGGGAGAGTCTTTTCTTTTATCTTGCCGCCTCCTCGGAAGTCATTAGCTCTGTCTTAGTGCATCTCGACATCAACAAAACCTAGAAGCCTATCTATTATGTAAGCAAGGTGCTCCACGATACAGAGGTCAGGTACTCCAAGACAGAAAAGATCATCTTTGCCCTGATCGTCTTCGCCCGGCATCTCCATCCATACTTCCAGGCTCACCCCATTGTGGTGCTCACAGACCAGCCCCTCTGAGCCATTCTGACTCATTCAGACACCTAAGGCCGACTTTCCAAATGGGCCATCAAGCTGTGAGAGTTCAACCTCTCTTTCTAGGCAAGGCCGGCTTTGAAGTCCCAAGTCCTGACCGATTTCCTGGTCGAGTGCATCTGGGCGGAGGAATCAGCCGAGGAGATTTTCATGAAGCAACTTGATGCCGAGCCAAGCGACGGTAGAGAATTTTGGATCCTCCACGTGGATGGCACCTCAAACTCCCAAGGAAGCGGTGCCAGCCTCATCCTCACGGGCCCGGAAGGAGAAAAGTTGGAATATGCCCTTTGGCTTCTGTTCAAAGCTACGAACAACCAGGCTGAATACGAGGCTTTGTTGGCAGGGTTGAGGCTGGCCCAGGAGTTTGGAGTAAGGCGACTCAGAGACTTCACCGATTCGCAACTCGTCTCTGGGCAAATCAACGAAGAGTACAAGGCGCGGGACCCCACCATGGCCTGGTACTTAGGCAAGGTCCGACTCTTAGTTTCTCCACTAACTTACTTCAGCATCAGCTACATCTCCTGGAGCGAGAATGCCAAAGCTGACACCCTTTCCTGCTTGGCCACCTCAACTGACTGCATCACAAGGGACACCTACATCGAGTACCTGGAGAGATCCAGGATCGAAGACAAAGAGGAAGTCCTCCCGCTCACCCAAGAGCCGACTTGGATGGATGCCTACATCCATTACCTCACGGACAACACTCTCCCTACTTACCGCGAGGAAGCTAAGTTGCTCAAATAGAGAGCCTCCAAGTTCACCCTCCTAGACGAGCATCTATACAGAAGGTCGTTCTCTTACCCCCTGCTCAAATGTGTGGGACCTGCAAATGCCAACTACATTCTTAGGGAAATCCAGAAGGCATCTGCGGAAATTACATGAGGGGCAGGTCACTGGCCCAAAAGGCCCTCCATCAAGGCTACTTCTGGCTCACTATGAGAGAAGACGCTGCCAAGCTAGTTCAAAAGTGCGATGGTTGTCAGCGCTACGCATATATCCAGCGTCAACTATCCGCTCCTTTGAGCCCGCTCTCGGCCCCATGGCCCTTCGCCCAATGTGGGATGGACATCCTCGGATCATTCCCTCTAGTCCCAGGCCAACGAAGATTTCTGCTTGTCGCTATCGACTACTTCGCCAAGTGGGTCGAAGTCGAAGCTATTGGGAATTGTATCCTAAAGCCAATCATTTGATGATTGTGCTAATATAAATTACATATAAATTGATATATTAATAAAAGTTATTTGGCAGTTTATTCATTACAAGAACATCTTCTTAAAAACTCCTAATAGTAATGAAGCCCTCAGGATCTTCCTTCACGATAAAGGAGGATTTATCTTTGAAGGTCCTTAAAAGAGTTCGCGACCAAATGATATACTATGACAGGGCCATAGTACTATCAATTATAGGACGTTGTATATCATATTTGTTGGTTGTCCTCTTAACCAAGGAGTGTAGAGACACTGGTATGACATACAGGTGAAAGTGTAGGAGTACATTTCACCGAACGTGACTCATTTCCGGATACTCTGCTGTCAAGAGTTAATCCGAGAAGATATAGGTATAAGTATCCTTCAGACCTGAAGATCACAACCAGTGCTTACAAGCAACTCATTGTACTTAGGTGCCGGACCACCTGATTTCTAATCCAGCTACGAAAGGTTACTGGGTGCAGTCAAGTACTTATGGTAGTCAGTTGTGGATCAAGATGGAATTTGACCTATCCCGTTAAAAGGAGAAATGCTTGTGTTTCAATTTAGCAAGACCTTGGCCAAGGCACTTCATGTGAAAGTCACATGATCACTAAAGTTGAAATCACTTTATGGATTTGCTATTTAGAGTTGACAGGCTCTTAAGCCATCCTTAGCATTTGTGGTCAAGAGGATGAATTATACGGTAACTGTTTCTTAGGGTTCTTGGAGTTTGCTCGGCAACTCTTCGACCTATCCGGACGTCGGGTTCCATTGCTAGATGGGCACATCGATTAGTATAGAAAGTTGTTTCTATGCTACCGGCTTAGGTTCGAACCTAGAGAGTCACACGCATAGAAGTTTTCTAGGATGATCTATTTGCTGATCAACGATTGAGAATCGTATATGATTTAATTAATCAATTTGATTGATTGAATTATCTCAATTGGTTAAGTACAAGTGAATAAGATTCAATTTGGTTTAAGTCTATTAGAAGGACTAATCAATTTCAAATATTGATTTGAAATTAGACTTGATTTGGATTTAAATAGATTCAGGACTAGCCAAATTTGATTTGGGCTAGGACCATGATCTATGTAGGTTCAGTCCAATAAATTCAAATCAGCTTAAACCAAAAGAACCCAAACCCCTCGCATAAGGATCTCACATGATGAGATGGCTAAAATCTCATCTCATAAGAGATTAAATTCTCATGTAGAATTTAATGTATAACATTAATCTTCTCCAAATGGTTCCGTTGGAATTCTAAGTGTTAGAATTCATGTACCTCTTTGAATTAACCATTCTAAGTGTTAGAATTTACGTCTCTTTGGTTTCACCGAACGTTAGAATTAACCAAACGCTATGTCTCTTTGGTTTTCACCGAACGTCGGAATTAACCAAACGATGTGTCTCTTTGGTTTTCACCGAACGACAGAATTCTAAGTGTTAGAATTCAATAGGCTAAAGGCTAAATTAAGCCTATAAAACCAAGGACATTCTTCACCAGATTATAGAACAACACACGATATGTCATGGATTGAAATTCTAAAGAGTTAGAATAGAAAATCCTGGTGATTCTGGTGTTAGCAAAAGTTTGGTGGATCTTAGAAGAAGATTCAAGTGGAAGGATTCAAGATCAGCAAAGTTTTTTCCATGAGCTAGCACTCCTGGGAATCCGATCATTCGGGGCTTCGCGTGGACGATACTAGAGGCCGGACGATTGAACGGCTGCAGAGCATAAAGGATTTACCTACTGTTCTTAAGGTAAGTGATTTGATCCCTAGATCTTAAGGCAGGCTTCAAGATAAGTAGTATGACTTCTTATCTTGAAGATCAAGATATGATCTTGATGTTTTATTTATATGCATATTTTAGATCAAACGATCCTATATATAAGGCAAAGATATGATCTTGATGCATGTTAGATAGATTAATATGTAATCTTTCAATTTCCGCATTGATAATTGTTATCAAATTTTAAAATATGCATTGTTTCTCCTTACAAATGGTATCAGAGCCATGGTTTCGTTTGATCTAATTTATTGCATGTAAATTAATGCTCCTATTAATTGTGTAATATGGCTAAAACGGATCACCAGGCTATCGGTCATAGATGGATTAAAATCCAAATTACCCATTCAACGAGGTATTCTGTGACATATTGCGTACTTTATCGTTGATGCTTAGTTAAAGATAATTTAAATTGATCTTTGGCATCAAAACATTACACACACTCTCAAAGAGATTTTATATTTGATACATATTGATGTTGTATAAAAGCATGATATTTGCATGTTTAGTATAAAAACATAGATATGATATATGATGGCATGATGTCTATGTTATGAAACATACAAATATTTATGAGAGTTTTATTTGAATGTCAAATATTTATTCATAATCTTTTTAGATATGATCTAAATATAGGAATTATGAGTAGTAACATAATGCAACTGATGCATGATTGAATATATGACATGAAATATATTTAACCTTTGGGTTAGCTAAATCGGGTCCATAAAGGGTTAGACCCTAAGGTTTAAATCAACTGGACTATAAGAGTATTTGATCAAATCAAATCTAATTAGATTAGGTTAAGAATGCTCTAAATCAAACAATAGTTGTAGTTGATCATGTCCTTCTCTTTGATTAAACCAAATGGAAGTAGATTAGGCTCCGTGGTTGAGCATGAATCTCTTAGATGGTCAAATCAGAATTGGTTAACCATATGATGTCAAGGTGAGTTGGCAAGTTGCTCTAGGATCAACGATCGAATGGTTTTTAATTGGGAGCTACTCGTATTGATGCGTCTTTAACGAGTTAATGGCATATCCCTCCCATCGATCTCACTCACCTGGTCAATATGGTGAACCATTTATGATTCAGATCATTTACCTGATTCGGGTTGACCCATGCCTGTAAGGAAATCAGTCTGACTGATTTAGGTGCCACTTAACCTGACTTAATCTTGTTTCATTCTACCGATTTCATAGATTCAGTGGAGAACTTGATTAGTCAATTTATCTTCAGATTATTAAATCCTCTAAAATTATTAGGTCCTTAAAATGAAATAGTTATATGATAACTAGATCATAGCCTCCCATTAAGGTGGGTGATAATGAGTCCGATGTCTTGATAATCATTGGAGGCACTCCATGCCTGGTGCTTGTCAACCATCGGAATTATCATTCATTATATGATAAGTCAGCGTAACTATTAAATAGAAGTCAGGTGAGCCGAGCTTCACTCGGGCTTGGTTGTCTATTGATAGGTTACACTGATTATATCATTTAATGGTTGGACCTAACCAGAACTTTCAGTGGAGGCACTTCATGCCTGCTGAAGAGGTACATGGGGCAAAACTGAACACTAAGAATTGTTTTGGGAAACAATTGGTTTTGAACCTACTCTTAGATGCATATGGGTTAGCCAAGCTTCACTTGGGCCTGTATGTAGTTTATGTAGATCTTAGTGCCCGCTAAAGAATTAAGAATAATTCTTCGAATTGGGGTGTAGAGGCTGCCAATTTGAACAAAATAGTGGAGAATCTTTAGACTAAAGTCCAAGTCTTTAGACTGAATCAATTTATATACTAATAAACTTTAGTTTTTCCTTATGCAGAACATGGCCACTAATTTATCATTAAGGTCCCTATTGGATAGTTGAATGGTTCCAATTTCAATAGCTGGTTCAGAAAACTTAAGATCGTCCTTGAGCATGAGAGGATTCTATATATTCTGAATAATCCTGCACCAAAGATACCTGATGCAAACACCCAAAGTTCTGAGAGAGACACTTATCAGAAGTGGCTCAATGATAGAACTAGCATGCGTTGTATCATGCTAGCAGCAATGAACGATGAATTCGGTCGCCGGTTCGAGAATGCTCAGCCAGAAGAAATCATTCAAGCGTTGAATGAATCTTTCGGCACACCCGACGATGTTGAAAGGCACAAGACTAGTTGTGCTATTTTCAATGCTCGAATGAGGGATGGATCTCCTGTCACTGATCATGTATTGTACATGATCGAGAAGATAGAACTCCTAAGCAAGCTCGGCTTTCCCTACATGAGCAGTTGGGAAAAGATGCGATCCTGAATTCCTTGCCTCCATCCTTCCGACCTTTCCTTACTCATTTTCGAATGACAAAGCCTGCAGTCAACTACCACGGTTTGTTGGGGTTGTTACAGAACTTTGAGAAGGATAACCAGCTCTCTAAGGGTTTGGTTAATGTGGTTGAAGGATCTAAGGTAGGGCGTAAACCCTTTGGGAAAGGGAAGAAGAAAAAGAATAAGAAAAAGGTGCAACATGCTAGGACATCTATAAGGGGTCAGATGCAGAAGAAGAAAGTTGATAAAAGTCAAGCTGAATGCTTTCACTGCAAGATGCAAGGGCACTGGAAGAGGAACTGTCCTCTTTACATTGCCACACTTGATCCAAACAGGCCAAAGAAGAAAAAGGAGCAAGATGTTGCTCAACAAGGTATTTATATGATAACACCTTGTAATTTTTCTGTATATGATAATCAGACCTGGGTATTGGATACCGGGAGTCCTTTTAACATTTGCAATTCATTGCAGGGACTACAGGTCACCAGAAGATTTGAGGACAATGAAAGATTCCTTAATGTCGGCGATGGAAGATTAGTTCCAGTTCTGGCATTAGGAGTTCTTGAAATAGTTTTCAATAGAAATGTCATTATACTAAATGATTGTCATTTTTGCCCAACGTTCTTGTTGAACGTAATTTCTGTAGGCCTTCTGGCCAAAAGTCATTATGAAATTTCAATAAAGGATGTTACTTTGAATATCATTATGAATGGAGTCACTGTAATATCTAATGGCATTTATATATTATCACAGCCTGTGAATGTAGTGTACAAATCAAGTAAGCGCCCTAGAACAACTGATGTCACAGATATTTATCTTTGGCACCATCGGCTGGGTCATATCAATAAGAACAGATTAAACAGGTTAACTCAGGAGGGCATCCTTCGAGTTGATGATTGTGAATCATTAACTACCTGTGAATCATGTCTTCTTGGTAAAATGACCAAGTCATCTTTTACTGGAAAAGGTGAAAGAGCCAAAGAGCTATTGGGTCTAGTACATACTGATGTATGTGGACCAATGAGCACTTGTGCCAAAGGTGGATACTACTTCATTACTTTTACAGACGACCTTTCTAGGTTCGGTTATGTCTATCTTATGAGACATAAATCTGAGTCATTTGAAATGTTCAAACTATATCATAAAGAAGTAGAAAAACAAACAGGAAAATGTATTAAGACCCTTCGATCAGATCGAGGAGGCGAATACCTTTCCAATGAATTTGTGACATATTTAAGAGAATGGGATTCTCTCCCAATGGACTCCTCCAGGAACACCGCACATAACGGTGTGTCGGAAAGGAATCGAACTCTGTTAGACATGGTTCGGTCCATGATGGGTTTTGCAAGCTTGCCAATATCATTTTGGGGATATGCATTAGAATCAGCTTGTCATATTCTTAATAAGGTTCCAAGTAAGTCTGTTTCTAAAACTCCACATGAGATGTGGTATGGACATAAACCGGTTATCACCTATCTGAGAGTCTGGGGGTGTCCGGCTTATGTGAAACGTGCAAAATCAGACAAACTTGAACCCAAATCTGACAAATATTTTTTTATCGGCTATCCGAAAGAAACCAAAGGATATTACTTCTACAATACTGAAGAACAAAAGTTGTTCATTAGTAATAGAGCAGTTTTTCTTGAAAAGGAGTTCCTTAGTGAAGGAACAAATAGCTCTAATGTTGAACTTGAGGAAGTTCATCAAGTAGAAGGAACAACACAAACCAGTGAACCCTTAGAATCTGAGTTGATTAGATCAAACTCAAAACCCATTTTAGATGCACCATTAAGGCGATCTGGTAGAGTACCACATCAACCGGACAGATACTTAGGTTTCTTGGTCCAGAACGATGATCCTGTTGAACTCGATGAGAACAACGAGGATCCGATCACCTATATGGATGCTATGCAAAGGACTGACTCTAATAAATGGCTTGATGCCATGAAATCCGAACTTGATTCCATGAAGGACAATAATGTATGGACATTAGTTGACCCACCCGAAGGGATAAAACCCATAGGGTGTAAGTGGGTTTTCAAGAGGAAAAGAGGCGCAGACGGAAAGGTAGAGACCTATAAAGCACGTCTGGTTGCCAAGGGGTATCGTCAACGTTATGGTATTGACTATGACAAAACGTTTTCTCCTGTGGCAATGCTGAAATCCATTCGGATTATGCTAGCTATAGCAGCACACTTCGATTATGAGATTTGGCAGATGGATGTTAAAACCGCTTTTCTAAATGGTGATTTAGAAAGAACAGGTGTATATGATACAGCCTGAAGGTTTTATATCTGAAGACGAGTCTAAAGTGTGCAGGCTACAGAAGTCCATTTATGGACTTAAGCAAGCATCTAGGAGTTGGAACATACGATTTGATAAAGTGATCAAATCTTATGGCTTTATTAAGAATAAAGAAGAACCTTGCATTTATAAATGGGCTAACGATTCTGTTATTGTATTTCTTGTATTATATGTGGATGATATTCTCTTAATCGGGAATGATATCCCTGCATTACAAGGAATAAAGACATGGTTATCATCACAATTCTCCATGAAAGATCTGGGAGAAGCATCATACATCCTAGGGATGAAGATCTATAGAGATAGATCTAAGAGGATGCTTGGTTTATCCCAATCTACGTACATTGACACAGTGCTAAAGAGGTTTAGCATGGAGAATTCCAAGAAAGGCTATCTTCCGATAGGCCATGGAATTCATCTTTCTAAGAAGGATTGTCCGACAACTCCTAATGAAAGAGAACGTATGAGTCGAATTCCATATGCTTCGGCAGTGGGATCGATTATGTACACCATGACATGTACAAGACCAGATGTGGCATACTCACTAGGAGTAGTGAGTAGATACCAATCTGATCCAGGAGAAAAATACTGGCAAGTTGTTAAGACAATCCTTAAGTATTTGAGAAATACTAAGGACCAGTGGTTAGTCTATGGAGAGTCTGATTTGAAACTTGTTGGATATACTGATTCCAGTTTCCAATCAGATCATGATGATAGCAAAAGTGTATCGGGTTTCGTGTTTATCCTAAATGGTGGAGCTGTTTGCTGGAAAAGTTCCAAGCAACATACAGTGGCAGATTCGGTGTGCGAGGCAGAGTACATCGCTGCATCAGATGCTGCGAAAGAAGCTGTGTGGCTGCGAAAGTTCATCTCCGAGCTTGGAGTGACACCTTCCATAGATGGACCAGTCCTGTACAGTGACAGCACTGGTGCCATAGCTCAAGCAAAGGAACCACGAGCACATCAGCGCACCAAGCACATACTGCGTCGGTTTCATCTTATTCGAGAGATTGTAGACCGAGGTGACATAAATCTTCAGAAGATTGATGGAAAGGAAAACCTAGGTGACCCATTTACTAAAGCACTCAGCATCAAGGAGTTTGACAACTATAAGTTGAAGATGGGTATTAGATACTGTAATGAGTGGCTTTAGGCTAAGTGGGAGTTTGTTGGGAATTGTATCCTAAAGCCAATCATTTGATGATTGTGCTAATGTAAATTGTATATAAATTGATATATTAATAAAAGTTATTTGGCAGTTTATTCATTACAAGAACATCTTCTTAAAACTCCTAATAGTAATGAAGCCCTAGGATCTTCCTTCACGATAAAGGAGGATTTATCTTTGAAGGTCCTCAAAAGAGTTCGCGACCAAATGATATACTATGACAGGGCCATAGTACTATCAATTATAGGACGTTGTATATCATATTTGTTGGTTGTCCTCTTAACCAAGGAGTGTAGAGACACTGGTATGACATACAGGTGAAAGTGTAGGAGTACATTTCACCGAACGTGACTCATTTCGGATACTCTGCTGTCAAGAGTTAATCCGAGAAGATATAGGTATAAGTATCCTTCAGACCTGAAGATCACAACCAGTGGCTTACAAGCAACTCATTGTACTTAGGTGCCGGACCACCTGGATTTCTAATCCAGCTACGAAAGGTTACTGGGTGCAGTCAAGTACTTGTGGTAGTCAGTTGTGGATCAAGATGGAATTTGACCTATCCCATTAAAAGGAGAAATGCTGTGTTTCAATTTAGCAAGACCTTGGCCAAGGCACTTCATGTGAAAGTCACATGATCACTAAAGTTGAAATCACTTTATGGATTTGCTATTTAGAGTTGACAGGCTCTTAAGCCATCCTTAGCATTTGTGGTCAAGAGGATGAATTATACGGTAACTGTTTCTTAGGGTTCTTGGAGTTTGCTCGGCAACTCTTCGACCTATCCGGACGTCGGGTTCCATTGCTAGATGGGCACATCGATTAGTATAGAAAGTTGTTTCTATGCTACCGGCTTAGGTTCGAACCTAGAGAGTCACACGCATAGAAGTTTCCTAGGATGATCTATTTGCTGATCAACGATTGAGAATCGTATATGATTTAATTAATCAATTTGATTGATTGAATTATCTCAATTGGGTTAAGTACAAGTGAATAAGATTCAATTTGGTTTAAGTCTATTAGAAGGACTAATCAATTTCAAATATTGATTTGAAATTAGACTTGATTTGGATTTAAATAGATTCAGGACTAGCCAAATTTGATTTGGGCTAGGACCATGATCTATGTGGGTTCAGTCCAATAAATTCAAATTAGCTTAAACAAAACTCGAACCCAAACCCCTCGCATAAGGATCTCACATGATGAGATGGTTAAATCTCATCTCATGAGAGATTAAATTCTCATGTAGAATTTAATGTATAACATTAATCTTCTCCAAATTTCCATTGGAATTCTAAGTATTAGAATTCATGTACCTCTTTGAATTAACCAACGATGGAATTCTAAGTGTTAGAATTCACGTCTCTTTGGTTTGCACCGAACGTCGGAATTAACCAAACACTGCGTCTCTTTGGTTTTCACCGAACGTCAGAATTAACCAAAACTGCGTCTCTTTGGTTTTCACCGAACGATAGAATTCTAAGTGTTAGAATTCAATAGGCTAAATAAAGGCTGAATTGAGCCTAAAATAGAGGACATTCTTCACCAGATTATAGAACAACACATGATATGTCGTGGATTGAAATTCTAAAGAGTTAGAATAGAAAATCTGGTGTGATTCTGGTGTTAGCAAAATTTGGTGGATCTTGGAAGAAGATTCAAGTGGAGGATTCAAGATCAGCAAAGTTGGTTTTCGTGAGCTAGCACTCCCGGAATCCGATCATTCGGGCTTCGCGTGGACGATACTAGAGGTCGGACGATTGAACGGCTGCAGAGCACAAAGGATTTACCTACTGTTCTTAAGGTAAGTGATTTGATCCCTAGATCTTAAGGCAGGCTTCAAGACGAGTAGTATGACTTCTCATCTTGAAGATCAAGATATGATCTTGATGTTTTATTTATATGCATATTTTAGATCAAACGATCCTATATATAAGGCAAAGATATGATCTTGATGCATGTTAGATAGATTAATATGTAATCTTTAAGTTTCCGCATTGATAATTGTTATCAAATTTTAAAATATGCATGCCTCGGAGATTGTTTCTCCCTACAGAAGCACTAGTCAAAATCACCGAGAGCAAAGTCAAGGCCTTCTTCTGGAAGTCTATTATATGCCACTTCGGTCTGCCTCACACCATTGTCACTGATAACGGCCAACAGTTCGATAATATCACATTCAAGACTTTTTGTGCCGAGCTGGGCATCCGTCACTGATTTACCTCCGTTAGCCACCCAGACTAACGAGGAGGCTGAAGTCATGAATCGCACCATCCTCAGGAGATGCAGAACTTGGCTAGACGGATCCAAAGGCCGGTGGGTGGAAGAGCTCCCCAGCATGCTATGGGCATACCACACGACTCCAAGGGCTCCGACGGGTAAGACCCCCTTCAGCCTCGTCTTTGGGTCCGAGGCGGTCATCCCCATCAAAATCGGCCTGCCGAGCCCGCGTGTGGAGTCCTATAGCGAAGAAGGCAACTACGCCCTGATAAGAGCCAACCTTGACTTTATTGATGAGGTGCATGATCGAGCACGGCTACGGATGGCAACCTTCTGCCAGCGGGCGGCTAAGTATTACAATGCCCGAGTACGTCCCAAAGTGTTCCGCCCCGAAGATCTGGTCCTTAGGAAAGCCGAGGTGACCAAGCCAGTCGAGGGAGGCAAACTATCTCCTAATTGGGAAGGCCCCTACCGCATTGCCGAAATGCTACACCGGGGGCATACCGAATTGAAGAGCTCGATGGGCGACCCATCCCGCGCACTTGGAATGCAGACCACCTTCGCCAATACTATCAATAGTGTATCCCCCACTTGATTAATAATAAAGGGTTTTCTTCAGTGCCACACTCAGTTCTTCCCCATACTCGAGGACTTTCTTTCATAAAAGGAGCTCGCCGGCATCGTGGCTAACGTGACACCACTTGGCCCGGCAAGGAGATGCCCCCGAGTCGGTTCAAGTCCCTAATAGCTCCGTACCCGATCGAGTTACCCCTCGGGTTGGCACACAAACCCCCGAGGTGGTTCAAAATGAGCTCGTCGGCATCGTAGCTAACGGGACACCACTCGGCCCAGCAAGGAGATGCCCTCGAGTCGATTCAAGTCCCTAACAGCTCCGTACCCGATCGAGTTGCCCCTTGGGCCGGCACACAAACCCCGAGGTGGTTCAAAAGGAGCTAGCTGGCATCGTGGCTAACGTGACACCACTTGTCCCGGCAAGGATATGCTCCCGAGTTGGTTCAAGTCCCTAATAGCTCCGTACCCGGTCGTGTTACCCCTCGAGTTGGCACACAAACCCTCGAGGTGGTTCAAAAGAGCTCGTCGGCATCGTGGCTAACGGAACACCACTTGGCCCGGCAAGGAGATGCCTCCGAGTCGATTCAAGTCCCTAATAGCTCCATACCTGGTCAAGTTGTCCTCAGGCCACACAAACCCCCAAGGTGGTTCAAAAGGAGCTCATCGGCATCGCGGCTAACGGGACACCACTCGGCCCGGCAAGGAGATGCTCCCGAGTCAGTTCAAGTCCCTAACAACTTCGTATCCGATCGAGTCACCCCTCAGGTCAGCACACAAACCCCCAAGATGGTTCAAAAGGAGCTCGCTGGCATCGCGGCAACGGGACACCACTCGGCCCGGCAAGAAGATGCCCCCGAGTCGGTTCAAGTCCCTAATAGCTCTGTACCTAGTCAAGTCGCCCCTCGGGCCAGCACACAAACCCCAAGATGGTTCAAAAGGAGCTCGCCAACATCGCGGCTAATGGGACACCACTCGGCTCGGCAAGGAGATGCCCCCGAGTCGATTCAAGTCCCTAATAGCTCCGTACCAGATCAAGTGCCTCTCGGGCCGGCACACAAACCCCCGAGGTGATTCAAAAAGAGCTCGCCAGCATCGCGGCTAATGGGACACCACTCGTCTTGGCAAGGAGATGCCCCTGAGTCAGTTCAAGTCCCTAATAGCTCCGTACCCGATCGAGTCGCCCCTTGGGTTGGCACACAAACCCCCGAGGTGGTTCAAAAGGAGTCACCGGTATCGCGGCTAATGGGACACCACTTGGCCCAGCAAGGAGATGCTCCCGAGTCGGTTTAAGTCCCTAATAGCTCCATGCCCGATCGAGTCGTCCCTTAGGTCGGCACACAAACCCGAGGTGGTTCAAAAGGAGCTCGCTGGCATTGCGGCTAATGGGATACCACTGGCCCGGCAAGGAGATGCCCCCGAGTTAGTTCAAGTCCTAATAGCTCTGTATCCGATCGAGTCGCCCCTCAGGTCAGCACACAAACCCCCAAGATGGTTCAAAACGAGCTCGCCGGCATCGTGGCTAACGGGACACCACTCGGCCCGACAAGGAGATGCTCCGAGTCGGTTCAAGTCCCTAATAGCTTCGTACCCGGTTGAGTCATCCTTCGGGCCGGCACACAAACCCTTGAGATGGTTTAAAAGGAGCTTGCCAGCATCACGGCTAATGGGACACCACTCGGCCCGGCAAGGAGATGCCCTCGAGTCAGCTAATGGGACACCGAGTCGTAAAGAGCGAAGAACCCGTTAGCCATCTGCACCAACCAGTTTGTTAGCTACATGTTAAATTAAGTGCATGCAAAAAAGAGCTAGAGTGAAGAGTCAGCTGGAGCACCGACACGAAGGTCATGTCGAGGATCCCAGCGATGGATTATTGTTCCATCTGCGCATTGATTCGTGGTGACCGTAGCTTTGATAGCAGGTGCACCGCCTCCCCGGCGTCTTCCAAGGAGGAAAGTATGGGCGCCAGTCGCTGAGGTCTTCTCGGCACCTTTCCGATTGCCCGTTGGGCCGAGGCGCGTATCGTTGGCGAGGATGAGCTCCCCGGCTCGGCCCCATCCTCACCGGCCATTTCCGCCCCAGTGTCGGCCATCCCTTCTGCTGCCTCCCTCTCTCCGGCTGTTGGGGGAGCCCCTTCTGCCTCCGGCTCAGGAGGAGCCAGGAGGCCCTCTTCATTATTTGCTCGCCCCACCACGGCTGGCTCTGTGACGGCGGGGACTTCTGTTTCGGGCTCCAGCTCCACCACTATCGGTTCGGTGGCAGCTGGGTTTCCCCCTTCGATGCTGCTAGGTGGGGCCGGCTGGCCCCCTCTGCTATCTCAGCCCCGGAAGGGCTGGGGACCACTACCTCCACCAGCGCCCTCTAGCCAGCGCCTCCGTAGGAGCCATTTTTGCCTGAGGCACGGAAGCCTCTGGAACTCGGGCCGGCTCAACCTGGGCCTTCCGTCGCGCCTCTTGGCCGGCCTCACTTCCTCACCAGCCTCTAGCCTTCTTCTGTGCATAGTCGCCTCCAACTTTTTGATGGATACCTTCATTGCTGCACAGAACCAAGTGTTAGTAAAGATATATAACATAATGCCGGGCCGAGGGCAGGTTTCTCATGCTCACCAACTGCCGGGCCAGTTCGGCCTCATACAGGTTCTCCTTAGCCAGTAACTCCTTATAGGAGGGGATCTCACAAGATGTTAGGCGGTGGAAAAGCTCCCGTCCTTCTTGCCCATGGCCGATTCTTGTTGGGGCTGACGTTGGGCTCTCTCCAATCGGCCCTCACCCCCTCCATATGGGCATATAGAAACCGGGATTTCCATCCCCTATCCTTGGACGGAAGATGCAAAGGAAGGGCCCTACCCAGCCTGACAGTGAACACCCACCAGGCATCCTCACTATGGTGGTGGAGTTTGTAAAAAGCTCAGAATAGGAAAAGCCTAGCTTCCGAGCCTTGGAAAAAGATAAGAACAACAAAGGCGCAGATGATTCAAATCGAGTTTGGAGTCAGATGCGTAGGCACTAACCTATATCTATCTAACAGGTTCAGAAAGAAAGGATGAACGGAAGGCGCAGTCCGCACCAAAATAACTCATACAGAGCAACTTGACCGGGAAGGTCAGAGTTTACTCTGTCCTCGGGTCCTAGCGCAGATAGGCGGATACAACTAGGGACCTTATACCTATTCCTAAGGTCCTCTACTTCCTCGGGGGTCATGGTAGAGGCCACCCCCATCGGCCTTGCCGAGTCAAGACTGGTTGTCGGAGGAGGAGCCGGACGGTTGGAGGATATAGGGATTGCTCTCACAGGAGAGGTTCGAAAGGATGGTTGGTCACTCACTGCAGCCGATCGCGGATGGTGATTCCACCCACCGGCCGAGGCACTCGGCTAGCTAATGGGACATTGTCCTCATCGTAGGAGCGAGGAGACTCTACTATAGGTCTTACCCTCCCTAATGGCTTGGCGGTCCATGAGTCAGGGAAGAAGGAGCAAAAAGGGGGAACTAACTTGAAGCTTAGGAAGAAGACGATGGTCGAAGGTCTCGGGCTGCAGGGGACTCAGAGCTCAGAGAAGTTACAAAGGAGGCAATGGTAGCATAAAGGTCCTCCTCGAGCACAAGGAATGACTTTATACCCTACCTTCGAATCGCCTCACCCGAGATCTCGCCATGTGGCCCAGGACCACTGCACTAGGTGTCCAGCTATCGGCGATCTTGCCTGCGCCCGAGGTGCACTGCCTCGGTTCCGCCTAAGGAACGGGATCTTCGGCCAATGATGATGCATGAAGAGCGGAGAAGCAATGATGGCGCCCGCCCTTTTTTCCATCCTTCGAGAGGCGCCCTCTCGGGACGCCCGGTGCTGACATCATTCCCCACTTTCTGTTTGATTGCGGAAGATTTTCGAAGTGACACTGTCTCGGAAGAGCGCACCAGCTCCCCGCTATTAAAGGTACCCCATAACCAGCAATCATTTTCAACCTTCCGCGCTCCTTTCGCCCAAGGTCAACAGACACGTGGCCCTTCGCGCTTAGGAGTGGGGGGACATCCGATGTGGCTGATGGAGCCACGTGAATAATCACAGCAAATCAACCAAGTGGCATGGCGTGCCTGCCCCGACTCCTTCAAATAGGCCGAGGCGGTACCAACTCCTTCAGTTGGTCCTCTACGACTCTGACCTCTTCGAGTCGGCGAGGTGGTCCTGACTTCTCCAAGCCGGCCCTCTGCGGCCCCGACCTCTCCGAGTCGGCCGAGGTGGTTCTGATTTCTTCAAGTCGGCCCCCTGTGGCCCCAGCCTCCTCGAGTCGGCCGAGGCGGTCCCAACTTCTTCAAGTTAGTCCTCTGTAGCCCGACCTTCCCGAGTCAGCCGAGGCGGTCCCGATTTCTTCAAGTCAGCCCCCTGCGGCCCCGGCCTCCCCGAGTCGGCCGAGGCGGTCCCGACTTCTTCAAGTCGGTCCTCTATGGCCCCGACCTCTTCGAGTCGGCCGAGGCGGGGCCGACTTCTCCAAGCCGGTCCTCTGTGGCCCTGGCCTCTCCGAATTGGCCGAGGTGGTCCCGACTTCTTCAAGTCGGCCCCATGTCTGCCCCGACTCCTCCACGCGGCCCCGTGCAGCCCTGACCTCTTCGAGTCGACCGAGGTGGCCCCGACTTCCTTAAGTCGGTCCCAGCCGCCAGGCCCACCAACTTTTTGATCTGTGTAGCCTGACACAGCCAGGCCCACCTACCACCTGGCTACACCGTCAATAGGACCAGGCCCTCCTACCAACTGGCCGCGCCGATCGATGGGACCTGGGCCACCAACCGCCAGCTCCCCCTCTCCGATGGGACAAAGCCTACCGATCAGCCCAAACTCACATAACTTCTACGCGCCCCGTAGACATTCTCTTCTCACGGAACTTCACGTGGCTAACCCCCAGACAAATGTCAAATGCCTATAAAAGGGTAAGTTAACTTGAAGCCCAGGTATGTGAACACAAGTGCTCACTTACACAAAAAACCCCATAAAAACTCCAACTCTAGGAGCTCTTTCTGCCTCTAAGGAGCTCTCTCGAGCTCCCTTTCGGCTGTGACTTGGTCGCCAACTTGGGCATCGGAGGGTCCCTACCGAAGCTCCCTCTGGTCTTGGGACTTTTTGCAGGTCATCCGTCTTGGCGAGGACCCATCAGCAAGCGGACATATCTTTCCGACATCTAAGTTCGGTGATTGGGCATCATCACATTTAAATATCACTTGGCCATCTCATAGATTCACTTTCTAAGCTACATGGAAAGACCAAACAACCAGAACGTTTCAGTTCTTTCTCATGATAAGGTGGCAATTCATTGCATTTCTCAAAGTTGCTAATTTGTTGGAGTAATTTGTTGAAGTTGAACTGTGGGATCTCGTCGCTAGAGAAATACCTTGGGCTTTCATCGTTCTTGCCAATGATCAGACTAGCGCAGTGGTAACGCGTCCACCTCCTTGCTTTATGGTCGTGTGTTCGAATTCCGTGCCACTTCTTATGAGAACTAATCCAATAAGATTAAAATAACCCTTAAGCCCGTGTACACTCGTAACTTGATTTAATCTCAACCATTGGATCCACATCCAGTTCAATACAAGTTAGCCTAATCTAGGCAAGTGGTAACACGTCCGCCTCCTTGCTTCATGATCGTGTGTTCGAATTCCATGCCGCTTCTTACGAGAACTAACCCAATAAGATTAAAATAACCTCCAAGCCCGTGTACACTCGTAACTGATTTAATCTCAACCATTGGATCCACATCCAGTTCAATATAAGTTAGCCTAATCTGACCCTTGATAGCACTACACCAGACCCAACAAATTTATTCAGCATATTTGACAGCAGTGTAAAAGCTCTCATATTGCAAAAAGGGATGGGCACAGAACCAGCTTCAAATAAGCATTCAAATGTTTGTGTTTGAGTCTAAGATTCACCATGGCGGGTGCCATTCTAGGAAAGTCCCATTGTTCGCATGGATCGACGAACACGTAGTCGAGTAAGATGGATAATCTCCATAAACAAAGCTAAAGTGACAAGGCATGCATGCTTTCTTGCTTGGTAGCTTTGTTAAGTGCTAGAAAGTGCAGGGAAACAGCTTAGAAATTTGTAGAACAGATTCTCAAGACTTGGTCTGATAAGTTAACATTGGATGAGATCCCATGTTCTAGTCTACTTAAAAAAGATCATGTTGTCCAATTCCATTTCATAGGGAGAAAAGTCCACAGCCACCTTGTTTGTTCTAGAGATTATTTTTGGAAGGTGGACAACCTTATCAAGTTCAGTCGTTAGATCTTGCTTTGTGACATTGTGCTCATCAAGTTTTTTAAATTAGATGATGGTTAAAGTTGAGGGAACCTTCTCAAGCCTCTTGGATGATAATGGATTCTTAGTGTGTGATTCTCAGAGTACCACCTCCATGGCCTATGCGTTGAGATTATATGCGCTTAATGGGCTATTGGCGTGTTTTATAAGCACGGTGTTGCTTCTTAATTTCTCTATTCCTTTCTATTTTTAAAAGAAAAATGCATGAGGGCAGCTACATGTGTCCATCAAATGCCTTGGGTCTGTGAGAACAACTGATGGAAACTTATAAAGTTGAAGTCTTACCACTTTCATTAGCTTTTCAATGGTGATGTCGGCTGCCAAGTCTAAATTATTTATCACCTTTGTTTTGGTGCTGGCCCCTCAATAATCAATCAAAATAAGACTGATAATGGGATGGATTGAGGTTAGATTTTATCCATCCCATCTTGTCCTGACTTTTTATTTCTCCACTCGGTCCTCATCTCGTGCCCTATCTAAGCCAATAAGTTTAGTCCTCGTTTCGGACCCCACCCCAATTCTTTCTCTTTTTCTTTTTTCTTTTTTTTTATTAAGATAAGAACATATAGTAGTGCTATTGCTTTGTTGTTTGTTAGTGGTACAGATGTAATTTAAGTATAAATTTTGGATTGGCTTCGGAGTAGGGAGTATATACATCAGTTCTGCCTTGATCCAGATGTTAAAAGTTTCAAATTTTCTTGAAATTTATTCTGAACATAGTCAAAGCTTAAAGGTCTCGATCTGATCAAAGTGGCTCAAGATGAGTCCTCATTGGATTGGGATAAAATTAGTATCCCTAATTATAAATAGCTGGAGTCATGTTATGATTTTAGTACTGATCTTAAGAAAAAGAACAATGTGAGCTCTAAATGAGTCGAGTAATCAAAATAGCATGATTTTATAGGAGAAGTATTCCATTTACAAAGTAAATCGAAGTATGTCATATATATTCCTCATCTATGATGTCACCATTATAGCAACCCTTGAGTGTTTCTTTTCTTCTTTTTTTTTTTGAAAGTAATCATCTAGTAGCATTAGGGAAAGGACACATCTTCATCATCTATATTGAGGAGAACATAGTTCACTCTAGTAGAAAATAAGAAAGACTTATTACAGGACCAATAAGAGAATTTGCCACTTACTTAACCTTTTCTAAATATGTGCTTAACAATGATAGACTCTTATAAGTCAGTAGAATCTTCTTGATGGTTATAAAAGGACGTAGGCAAGGAGATATATTCTTATATTCATCTTATCATAGTACTAGAATCATCTTCAATAATGAAGCATTGAGAAAGGGATATAAAGGTGATCTTTTTCATATCATGCCATGTTGCAAATAATTCGATATGAAAGATAGAAGATGTCATAAAAGGAACCACCATCGTAGTAATGAATTTATTAAATTCCTCTTTGATAATATAGCTAGGTCCTAGTGAATTCTTGGGCACTCGACTCAACTCAGCTCAACTCATCTAAGTCTTTTCCTCACTACATAGGGTCAGCTACATGAATATGCTTCCTCCACTCTACTCTATTTAGGAACTGAACTATCAATTTTAACTTAATATGTTCAGAGGACAAGGGGACATCAAAGAATAATGGTATCAATTAAAGTTTTCATAGAAGTAGGATGAGGGCATCCTTGGTACCTATAGAACTATTTGAGAAAAAGGACTTAATTCTAAAAGGTTTACATGTTAAATTTCAACTCAAAACAATATAATCTATGGTCTTATTCTTTTCTTTGAAAGCTCTCTTATTCTTACTCAATGACATATACAAGAGAATATGAATCAAATTAGATTTCCTCTAGAATATGCAACTTGAGTTGCAGGTGATGCAAAGAGAGGTAAGTATACTATTCATGGATTCTAGGTATGGTCTGAATTAATCACCAGTAATACTCTATGCCTCCTGAGATTTGTGATAAGTAAGAAGGGACATGCAATAATTTCAAGTTCTTGGCGAGAACAACTATAAATAGGAGATAAGGAGGGAATTTGACCTACAAGTTAAATAGCCACGCACACAGTTCATTTTGAACAATTCTTCATACAAAGTAAACCACTCTTTGCGAAGTATTTAGATTTTATATTTTCTACTTTCTTCCTTAAGGCTAGTTTTAAGGTTAATGTATAATAGGTATAATAGTAGTAGCAGTGATGAGTTTCATTTCTTGTCACTTATGTTTTTTTTTGAGCCTTAGAGATGTTTTGATATGGATGAATCTAAAATGCATGATCGATTTCATAAGTATAAGGTTGCCAATTGATTCAACTTATTCAATATTTAGACACTACAAGAAAATAATAAAATAGCGATGCAATTTTAGCGACGCAAAGATGCATCGCTAAAATTGCGACTACATTGCGACGCCTCCGCGTCAAAAAAACATTGCGACGCAAATAGCGACGCATTAGCGACTCAATAAACCATAAAATTTTTTAAAAAAATAATTTTAAATTTAGCGACACAAAAATGCGTCGCAATATTTATAAAATATGTTTTTTTAAATATTATTAAAGGAATAAAATATTGCGACGCAGCTAAGTGCGTTGCAATGTTTTTAAAAAAATTAATTATGTTAAATAGCGACGCATTAGCGACGTAATAAACATAAAATGAAAAAAAATATTTAATATAGCAACGCAAAAATTGCATCGCAAATATTAATAAAAAAATTGATTTTTATAAAATATAATTATAAAATAAAAATATTGCGATGCAACTCAGTGCATCGTAATATATTTGAAAAACATAATAATTTAAATAGCGACGCATTAGCGATGCAATAGACCAAATTATAAAAATTAATTTTAATTTAGCGACGCATTAATTGCATTGCAATTATTTTAAATGAAATTAATTTTTATAAATATTAATATAAAAAAAATATTGCGATGCAAATAGTGCGTCGTAATTTTTTTAAAAACTTAATTATTTTAAATAGCGACGCATTAGCGACGCAATAAACCAAAAAAATATAAAAATTATTTTTAAAATTTAACGACGCAATAATACGTCACAATTAATTTAAATAAAATTTATTTAATAAAATAGTATTATGAAATAAAAATATTGCGATGCAATCCAGTGCATCGCAATGTTTGTTAAAAATAAATATGTTAATTAGCGACGTAATAGTGATGCAATAAAACAGTAAAGTAATAAAAAAAAAATTTTATTTAACGATGCAAATTAATACGTCGTAATATTTTAAAAAAATTTCATAATACCAAATTAGCGAGGCATTAGCGATGTAATAAATTAAAAATATAATTAAAAATTAATAATGTCCAAGATCGATCGTCGTTGACCGTGATCGATTATGGCTTCGATCAATCGCAACCATCGGGTCGTCGCCGATCGATCGATCGCGATGGTCCGAGATTGCTCATTGCCGACCGGGATCGATCATGGCTTGGATCGATGGCAACCGTCGGATCATCGCCGATCAAGATCGATCATGGCTTCGATCGATCGCAACCATCGGATCGTCACGATCCGATCGATC
>UESW01001828.1:0-122382 GCA_900491605.1 Calamus simplicifolius
GTAGTGTTAGCGACGTATTTGCATCGCTAATCACTCGCTATTTTTTTAAAATTTATAATGGATTAGCGACGCAAAACGCGTCGCTAATCATCGCTAATTTGGCATTTTTTTATTTTATGCAAAACTTAGCGACACAACTAATTGCGTCGCTAATGAGTCGCTAATTTGGCGCCAATGTCCGATGGAAAAATTATTTTTATTTTCTAAGAAATTGCGTCGCTATGGGTCGTAATATTTTTAATAATTATAACTAAAATTATATTTTTTGAAAATAATTGCGATGCATATTTGCGTCGCATATTTTTTTAATTTTTTATTACATTTTATTTTCTAAAAAATATTACGATGTAATATATGCGTCGCAATATTAAGAATTATTTTTTCTAGGAAAACTATTTTTATTTTCTAGAAAATTAGTCGCTAATGCGTTGCAATATTTTTTAAATTATAACTGGTAAAAATTATATTTCTAAAAAAAATTGTGACACATATATGTTGCAAGGTTTTTTTAAAAAAAAATATTACATTTATTTCTCTAAAAAATATTGCGACGCAATATATGTGTCGCAATATTAAAAATTATTTTCTCTGGTAAATTATTTTTATTTCTAGGAAATTACGTCGCTAATGCGTCGCATAGTTTTTATTAATTATAACTAATAAAAATTATTTTCTAAATATTCTTACGCATATATTGCATCGCAATATTTTTTTTAATTTTTATATTACATTATTTTTCTAAAAAATATTGCGACGCAATATATGCGTCGCAATATTAAAATTATTTTCTCTGGTAAAATTATTTTTATTTTCTGGAGAAATGCATCGCTAATGCGTCACAATATTTTTAAAATTCTATTTGATAAAAATTATATTTTCTAACATAATTGCGACGCATATATTGCGACACAATGTTTTATTTTTAATTTTTTATTACTTTTATTTTTCAATTTAATATTGTGACGCAATATTGTGTCACAATATTAAAACTTATTTCTCTGAAAAAAGTATTTTTATTTTTTAAGAAATGCGTCGCTAATGCGTCGTAATATTTTTTAAATAATTATAACTAATAAAAATTATATTTTCTAAAAATAATGCGATGTAAATATTGCATCGCAAATATTTTATTTTAAATTTTTTTTCTAAAAATCATTGCGACGCAATATATGCATCGCAATTTTAGTATTTTTAAAAATATTGCGGGTTCATCCACGCATTCGGCGCGGTCATGCATATCTTGCTTCGTCGCCACGACAAACTCGGCCACCTCAGCGAACTTGGTCGCAAGATTGTATTGATGACCCGGCGAGCATCGCGCCTGCACTGAACTTTGCCGTTGATCTCTGTGATGTTTAGGGAGCGAAGGTCGACGAGGGAGTGGACGTGGCGCGGCGGTCGGTTGCCCACGGGAAAGGAGGAACGATGGTATTTGATTTGTCAGCGCGGCGGGGACCTTGGGGCGGTTGCTACGGGCGCAAGCTGTGGACTGCGGCACTAACGGCGTGGGGGCGGCGGCGACAGAGGGGCCGGAGGTGAAGCGGGGAGAATAAGAGGTGGCTGCTAGGCAGGGGAGGAGATGAGAGGTGTTGCGTTGTGGCGGCAGTGGCGGCGGCGGTGGAGGAGGCGGAGGAGGGACGGAAGGGAAGGGAACCTGGTGTTTGAAAGTGTAAGGCTGTGACAATTGGGAGGAGAGAGGCAGAGGTGAGAGGATCGTCGTCTTGGTTCTCGCTGTGCTTCCCCTTTCGGTTTGTTTCGTCCATGATGGCTCTTCAAGAGAATGAACAGCAAACAAGACACAACCGGAATAACGAAGAGTAATTAGCGTTAAGGTTAGGGTTCAAGAGGCTTGGAGGAGGAGGGGATGATGATTAGTGTTCTTGAAAGAGGGAGTAACAAGAGAGAAACAGAAAGATTTGTGTTCTTGAAAGAAGGAAATAAGAGGAAAGATCTCGGACCATCGCGATGGATCTGATCGGTGACGATCCGACGGTTGCGATCGATTGAAGCCATGATCGATCCCGGTCGGCGATGACCGATCTGGACCGTTGCGATCGATCCGATTGGCAACGATCCGATGGTTGCGATCGATCGAAGCCATGATCGATCCTGGTCGGCGATGATCGATCTTGGACCGTCGCGATCGATCCGATCGGCGACGATCCGACGGTTGTGATCGATCAAAGCCATGATCGATCCCAATCGGTGATGACCGATCTCGGACTGTCGTGATCGATCCAATCGGCGACGATCCGACGGTTGCGATCGATCGAGCCATGATTGATCCCGGTCGGGGACGACCGATCTCGGACCATTGCGATCGATCCGATCGGCGACGATCCACGGTTGCGATCGATCGAAGCCATGATCGATCCCGGTCGGGGATGACCGATTCGGACCGTCGCGATCGATCCGATCGTGACGATCCAACGGTTTGCGATCGATTGAAGCCATGATCGATCCCGGTCAGTGATGACCGATCTCGACCGTCGCGATCGATCCGATCGGCGATGATCTGACGTTGTGATCAATCGAAGCCATGATCGATCCCGGTCGGCGATGACCGATCTCGGACTATTGCGATCGATCTTATCAGTGAAAATCCAACGGTTGCGATCGATCAAAGCCATGATCGATCTCGGTCGGCGATGATCGATCTCGGACCGTCGCGATCGATCCAATCGGCAACGATCCAATGGTTGTGATCGATCGAACCATGATCGATCCCTGTCGGGGATGAACGATCTCGAACGTCGCGATCGATCCGATCGGCGACGATCCGATGGTTGGGATCGATCGAAGCCATGATCGATCCCGGTCAGGATGACCGATCTCGGACCATCGCGATCGATCCGATCGACAACGATCCGACGGTGTTGTGATCAATCGAAGCCATGATCGATCCCGGTTGGGGACGATCGATCTCGGACCGTCGCAATCGATCCGATCGGCGATGATCCGATGGTTGTGATCGATCGAAGCCATGATCGATCTCGGTCACAACGGCCGATCTCGGATTGTCGCGATCAATTTGATCGGCGACGATCCGACGGCTGTAATCGATCGAAGCCATGATCGATCCCGATCACGACGACCGATCTCGGACCGTCACGATCGATCCGATCGGCGATGATCCGATGGTTGCAATCGATTGAAGCCATGATCGATCCCGATCAACGAGATAGATCTTGGACCGTCGCGATCGATCCGATGGTTGCGATCGATCGAAGCCATGATCGATCCCGGTCGGCGATGACCGATCTTAGACAGTTGCGATTGATCCGATCGGTAAAATCGATGGTTGCGATCGATCGAAGTCATGATCGATCTCGATCGGCGACGACCGATCTCGGACCATTGCGATCGATCTGATTGGAGATCCGATGGTTTTGATCGATCGAAGCCATGATCGATCCCGGTCGGCAACGATCCGACGATTGCGATCGATCGAAGCCATGATCGATCCCAATCGGTGACGACCGATCTCGGACCGTCGCGATCGATCCGATCGGCGACGATCCGACAGTTGCAATCGATCGAAGCTATGATCGATCCCAGTCAGGGATGACCGATCTCAGCTATTAGGCAGGGAGAGGAGAGGAGAGGTGTTGCGGTTGTGGCGGCAGTGGCGGCGGCGGTGGGCGAGGGACGGAAGGGAAGGGAACCTGGTGTTTGGAAGTGTAAGGCTGCGGCAATTGGGAGGAGAGAGGAAGAGGGCGAGAGGATAGTCGTCTTGGTTCCCGCTGTGCTTCCTCTTTCGGTTTGTTTCATCCATGATGGCTCTTCAGAGAATGAACAGCAAACAAGACACAAACCAGAATAACGAAGAGTAATTAGCGTTAAGGTTAGGGTTCAAGAGGCTTGAAGGAGGAGGAGGAGGATGATTAGCGTTCTTGAAGAGGGGAGTAACAAGAGAGAAAACGGAAGATTTGTGTTCTTGAAAGAGAAGGAAATAAGAGGAAAGATCTCGGACCATCGTGATGGATCCGATCGGCGATGATCCAACGATTGTGATCGATCGAAGCCGTGATCGATCCTGGTCGGCGACGACCGATCTCAGACCGTTGTGATCGATCGATTGGTGACAATCCAACGGTTGCGATCAATCGAAGCCATGATCGATCCCGGTCGGCGACGATCGATCTCGGACCGTCGCGATCGATCCGATCGACGACGATCTGATGGTTGCGATCGATCGAAGCCATGATCGATCTTGGTTGGCGACAACCGATCTCGGACCGTCGCGATCGATCCGATCGGCGTCGACCCGACGGTTGGATCAATCGAAGCCATGATCAATCTCGATCGGCGATGACCGATCTCGAACCATTGTGATTGATCCGATCGGCGATGATCCAACGGTTGCGATCGATCGAAGCCAGTAGACCAAGACAGTTTCAAGGGCACAGTGTCGTGGCCCTTCCGCTTCGCTTCTAGATGGTGCTTGGCTGCTCGTAATCCGTTTGGGAAACTTTAAAAGGGTGGGGGGAGCGTGAGTCACGAAGAGAGTGAGGGGAGAGACGCCGAGAGGTCGCCGTGGAGGAGGGCTTCTTTTCCTCGTTCCCCAAAAGCCTAATACTAGGGTTCTCGGGAAACCGATCCCTCTACCTCCATCTCATCCACGTAAGGGGGCGACGGCGAGCTTTTCCTAGGGTTTCCAGAGAGAGATCTTTCCTGTTATCGGTGTGTTCGTCTTGTTCGTGTTGTCGCTCCTGAGTGATCGATCAGAGCTAAGGATACTAGGGTTTGGAGTTTGTCTTAGACACGGTTTCTAAAGGTTTGTTGTCTACCTTTCTAGGGCTTTTTTTACCCCTTGTTTGGATCGTTTCTTTGTTCTTTTTGGCCCCTGTTTATCTGTTTGGATCGAAGCCTTTCTTAGATTGTAGTCATTTAACTTTCGTTCTTCTTCTATCTTATCTCGCTCCAGTTCTCATATGATTAGAGTTTAACACATACACACACATATATATTAAAAAGAATATCAGATTTCCTTAAACAATATTTTTATTTCATAATTCTTTTTAATATTTTTATAAAATTTATTTTTTAAAAAAAACATTACGACGCAATACTTGCATCGCTAAATAAAAAATTATTTTTATTAATTTATTATTTTATTCATCGCTATTTAATATAATTAATTTTTTAAAAAATATTGCGATGCACAGGGTTGCGTCGCAATTTTTTTATTTCATAATTATATTTTATAAAAATTAATTTTATTTAAAATAATTACGATGAAACTAGTGCGTCGCTAAATTAAAAATAATTTCTCTAATTTTTTGGTTTATTGCATCGCTAATGCGTCGCTATTTAATATAATTAATTTTTTTAAAAACATACGATGCATAGGGTTGCATCGTAATTTTTTTATTTCATAATTATTTTATAAAAATTATTTTTATTTAAAATAATTACGATGCAGTTAGTGCATCGCTAAATTAAAAATAATTTTTTTAATTTTTTGGTTTATTGCATCGCTAATACGTCGCTATTTAACATAATTAATTTTTTTAAAAACATTGCGACGCACTGAGTTGCATCGCAATATTTTTTTTCCATATTTATTTTATAAAAAATTAATTTAAAAATATTGCGATGCATTATTTGCGTCGCTAAATAAAAAAATTAATTTTTTTTAATTTTCTAGTTTTTGAGTTGCTAATGCGTCGCTAATTGCGTCGCAATATTTTGTTGTCACGGAGGCATCGCAAAGTGGTCGCAATTTAGCGATGCATCATTGCGTCGCTAAATTTGCGTTGCTATTTCAGTATTTTTTTGTAGTGTATGATATGTAACTCCATCAAATGGATGTCAAGATTGTGTTTCTCAATGAAGACATTGATGAGATAATTTATATTGTGCAACCAGAAAACTTTGTGTCAGAAGACTCAAAGAAAATGGTTTGCAAATTGACAAAATCCATTTATAGGTTAAAGCAAGCTTCTCGTCAATGGTACCACAAATTTTATCAAGTAATTCTCTCATTTAATTTTGAAGTGAATGCAGTTGATGATTGTGTGTATCATAAGTTCAGTGGGAGTAAATACATTTTTCTGATTTTGTATGTAGATGTCATTTTGCTTGCCACAAATGATATAGGCATATTGCACGAAACCAAGAGATTTCTATCAAGTAATTTTTAAATGAAAGATCTTGGTGACGCCTCCTTTGTATTGGGAATCTAGATACATCGAGATCGTTCTCATGGTATCCTTAGATTATCATAAAGGAGCTATATCGATAAAGTACTTAAGAGATTTGGCATGCAAAATTGCAAACCGGATGATACCCCTGTCGCTAAAGAAGATAAATTCAGTATTAATTAATCAGTGCCCAGAAGAGATGCAGAAGATTTCTTAAGCTTCGGTTGTAGGGAGTCTAATGTATGCTCAAGTTTGTACACGTCCGGATATTGCGTACATTATTGGAGTGTTAGGCAGATATTTAAGCAACTCAGGTATGGATCACTGGAAAACAACCAAAAGGGTTATGAAAGATCTGAAAAGAATAAAAGATTACATGCTCACATATAGGAGATCGATCATTTTGAGATCATTGGGTATTATGACTCCGACTTTGCGGGATGCCAAGATAGTAAAAGATTCACTTCGGGCTATATATATCTATTAGGTGGTGGGGCTATTTCTTGGAGAAGTGCAAAACATACACTCATAGCTTCTTCTACTATGGTAGCAGAATTTATAGCATGTTATGAAGCATCCAATCATGGGATATGGATAAAAATTATCACTGGGCTACGTATATTGGAAGGAATTAAAAGACCGCTAAAGTTATTTTGTGACAACAAGTCAGCCGTATTGTATTCCAACAACAATAGAAGCTCGATCAAGTCAAAGCATATTGACATCAAATTCCTGGTTGTAAAGGAAAGAGTACAGAGTGGTCAGATTTCTATAGAGCATATAGGGACAAACTCTATGGTTGCAGATTCCCTTATAAAGGGTGTGTTGTCCAAGGTCTTTCATGAGCATACTGCTCACATGGGCATTATAGAGCATGACGATGCTTAGATTCAGTGGGAGTTTGTATTGCTTCTATTTTATGCTTTATGTTTAGTTTGTACACACTTATGTGTTTGGATATTTTTTGATCAGAAATAAAGTATTTCATTCAGTTTAGTACACTATGTACAATTATGTTAAAGTTTCGATCTCACTCAAGTTTAAGAATGACTAGTTGGAAATAGGCATGTTAAGATCACATTACATGTAATTTTTATGTTATACATCCACATCATGATCCGTATCATTCAGTTGTATTAACATACGTGACCATTGATGGGTCGAGTTATGATAGATATAATAAAGGCTGCTTTGATCCTATGTTGGTATGGTTGATGGACCGGATTGTTATGATACATTTTAGTAATGACAGTAAAATTGAGCTTATTTGGTTATTTTTTCAACATAATTATAAGGTTACACATATAGCCTAATGAAAGATTGTTGGATTTTTAATCCAACATTGGGCTTATATAAAAACAATTGTGTGTTGCGTACTGTCAAATAAGGTTAAGCCCAATTAAAAGTGATCAGCTAAGGTTTCAGTGATTCGGACTTTAATGTATCTGATTAGGTGTGGCCCTTTAATGTGTAGAGACCTAGGGGGTTATTTCTATTTTTATGATGAGCTAAAATAGAAATACCAAAAGATAATGATGGAATTATATATATTTAGCAGTTATGGTCCCTGGATCACACCTTCTTCTCTGAATTCCATAATCAGAAATAATAGCCTAGAGAAAATTTTAAAGGGCTCTTTGGAAGTACGTGTTGATCTGGAAGGCCAACCGTAGGATTCTGGAGAGCAATCAATCAATATGGATTCAGGTACGCTTCCGTTTATCGATTATGGATTCTTGATGATTAAACATGAATGATTCTTGGGCTTCATGGTGATGGTCTTCACCAAAGGTTCAGAACTAATTTTTAACATTGTGTTCAAAAAGAAAGAAAGAAAAAAAAGAATACAAAGCCATGGGGAACTCAAATGTCAATTAATATTAGTTTATTTTTTATATGGTTATCATTATGTTTCTCTCTCTCTCTCTCTAATGCAATTAGACTCAATTTTCAATCTTACAATCACAAGCTTCAAGTACTAACCAACTTCATTAATTTACAGCTAGCATTATATTAATATTCTGAACAATTCACATTTATAATTTGAAAAAAGAACATTGCCAACCCTAACTAATCCATTTGACAGCCACACGATGCAAAGATCAGAATCACAAAACCTTTGGTCTTCCTCTGTCTGAGTGGTTCTTCTCAGTTATCCACAAGGATGGCATGAATGGAATGCTGATCCTAGAACCATCAACAACCACCTCTAACCAAGCAAATGTAGGCATAAGAAATGTAAAGCCCCTTTCTTTCCTAGGATCAGACAGATGACATACCTCATTGATGATGTCAAGCATTTTGTACTTTTGTACCTCTATTTCTCTGGCAAATCTTGGTCCTGGTCATGCAAAAAAGGACAATCATTATGTCGGCATCTACTCATTATTTTTATAGTTCATGCGTCAATCGTACTTCCATTCATTATGTTTGCTCAGAGATATTCAACTAAAAAAAATGCCAATCTTACTTCAAGTTCAAGATGCAAACAAGGAGAGTTTATGAGTGTCTTAGCTTCAGCTCGCTCAATTGGTTTTGGTGTTATAGAAATTATTTTATTGGGATATCCGGCCCTAGTTGCCTTTTAATTTGCTTTGTTGAGGACATATTCGTTAGCAAAGCTAATGACAAGAACATCAATAAGTATCTTGTTACCCTGCCAAAGTAATCGGGAGAGATGTAGTCTTAGGTAATGTTTGAAATAGAAGATAAAAAAGGATATTCAGGGATATTTCTTCTTATTTTTAAAAGTCATAACTATAAGGCACTGTTTGATAGCTTTTGGGCTATCCCTGAATAAATGTACAGGATAGCATTTATCCAGGAAATAGCTGAGGGGATAAATACCTTTTTAAAATTACCATTCTGCCATCAAGGGATAACTTTAGTTATTTCTGGGTTCCCTAAGGAATAAGTTCAGGAGATAACCAATGATTAAATATGCGTTATCCTCTCTGGTTAAAGTTTTTCAGCACTATCCCCTATAACTATAGCATTTGGGGATAAGGGAGGATATTTAGGGGATATCCCCCTATCTACCATATCAAACAGTGCCTAAGAGATAGCTGAGAATAAAGTTAACCAAAGGGATAATCCATGGTTAATCATGGTTAACCATGGGATATGCCCTCAATTTATTTCCTAAAAAATGTAGGAATAGCTGGTTATCCCTCCAAATAAGAGTAAAAAAAAGTTATCCTATGGATTTATCTTTTTGTATTTGATATGATCAATGGGATAGCCAAGGGATATCCCTAGGGATAGCCAGGGAACAAACTCTATCCCGTATAGTTATCCATGAATAATATTTTTTCTATCAAATACTATCTTAATAATGGATCAAAGACTGTTGGGTCCTGAGAAAAAGTAACCGGCCACGGTCTTACGAACTATGGCCTCTGCATCTGGGCACGAGTACTTGTAGAAACCAAGCTTCAAGGCTTGGGCATTGGTTTTGTCAAGGAGAAGACCACAAGGGTTAAGTGGAACAAAAAACCTAAAGATATGCACTAATGATCTGAAAGCTAGTTCGTGGAGTCGAAATATTTTTCTCACAAGGCGCGTGGCTACCGCGTTTAATATGGCCGACACGTGCGGTCGGTGGTTGGAATGCCCAACCATGCAATGATATGGAAAATTGGCTGGCGCCTCCGGTCGCCTCTTTTTAATATAAATAGAGTGTCTTAGCGCGTGGCCACCACATGGAGTCGGACCATGCATGCAATGGCATGCGGTGACAGCGGCCTGAATCATGTTGGTATTGTAGAACTTAATATTGTTTAATGTATGGTTGAGTATAAAGTGGTCCGATGTTTATTATAATTTTACAAGGGGAGTTCAGAGTTCAAAGAACCGGAGAATGCACCATATTTTGCATCTTCATTTGAGGTACCTGGATGAGCTGTACTCCTGAAAGGTCCATCCACGGTATTTAAAAAAAAAAAAAAAAAGGTGCGGAGGTCGAATGCTTTGGATAGTTAAGGTGAATATAATGCTATAAAGATAGGCATATAAAGACGTCATGAAGTGTGGCCCCATATCGCCTCCCCCTTGAACCAGACCTTATAATTAATATACAAGGCCTACCACCACATTCTAAAATTGAAAGGGATCCAAGTGGAAACCAAGCTACGTACTTAGGGCCTAGAAGTTCACGTCTCATACGTAAACCTAGTCAATATGCAAGCTTGTAGTCTTCTTAGCAGCGAAGTAATTAAATTAAATGTGTAATACAGGTCTAAAGATTGCCACCGATTAGTTAAATTTTTTTGCTATCAATAGACAAAATAAGTACTGATCATGTTATGCTAAAGTTGACAAGGTTGATGCAGTCAATTAATCCAGAAAAGTAAATTTTTATGATTAAACTTACTAAGCTCGCTAACAAACTGGTGTCCATAAAGGAGAATCTACAGCTTGAAGTAATTGTTCTGCCGATAGGCCTGAATCTAATGTTTAGGGTACTAAAGTTTATATAAATTAGCATTAGTCTACTTTGGAAAAGCCTCCATGATGCATTTATCTAATGTCTATTTGAATATTGCGGAATGATTTGTGAGTTTATCAATTTTGACTCCATTCATGAATATGGCTACAAATGGGTTAAATCTGAAATTTACTTAATTTGGTCCTAATTCAGTTGAAATTATGATCCAATATCTAGATCTAACTTAATATACTTAGAAATTGTTTTAACTTGGATTTAATTGACTACTTTATCTTCAAAATTTGATCAAGAAAAAAGATTGAATTAAATTAATCCATATCTAAATGTTATTCCATATTTTTAGGATTGAGCCATGCTTGGCTTCAGAGCCAAGGTAAATTTCAAGACAAAATCTGTAAACATCGATGAACATTTATTGGGTTTATTAAATTTCTCATATAGATATTAAAATAATATATATGTGCATTATTATCTAGCTATTTTGACAAATCTAATAGAATACTTTGCAATTGCAGCTATCTTAGTTTTAATACCGTTCATTGAGGTACCTTGACAAACTATATGTTTGCATATTTAAATTTTTTGTTTACTTTGATATTTCTGCTTTTGGGTTAGGTTTGGTATTGTTTAAACTTGGAGCTACCTAATTCATATTAGTTCATACATAGCTGCAATTTAGATTGGACTGGTGTATGATCAAAATCAAAATATTTAAGCCTAATTGCAAATGTGATATTTAGGTTTAAATAGAGTGCCCTATGATTGCAAGTGGATTGGACTAGCATTGGTCAAATTTTGACAAAAGTTGAACCATTTGCACCCAACTTGCTAGCATCTAGCTACCTCTAATTCTTAGGCATGTTAGTCATTTACACCAAACATGTATAACCCTTTTCCTCTCAAAAGAAAAAAAATCAATTCAAATAATTTAAGCAAGCCTTGCAAATATTACCTTTTGTTATCATGATATGATACCTTCACAAATCTTTCTTTATATATATAGAGAGAGAGAGAGGAGGAAGAGAGGGAGAGTTGAACTTAACTATATTCATGTGTAGCCAAGTGCTAGATTCAGTTACTCTTTTCATTCTTGGATTCGTATGGATCTTAAAATTGCCCCACCTTTATTACTTCTAGAATCCATGACCAGTATGGATCTAAGGATGAAAAGAGCGATCAGATCTAGACGTATAGCCAAGTCTATCTCTCTCTCTCTCTTTATATATATATATATAGACCATAGAAAGTTCATCAAATCATTTGTTATTTCCTTAGATGCCCAAAAAATTGCCCAAAAGAAAAGGTGGTAGTAATTTGAACTTTCTAGCCTAATCCATTTAAAATGGTTCTAGCTACAATCAATACAACTACATTGAAAATTAACCTTAAAAAATAGCTCAATGGTGGCCATATCAGTGATATATTCATCATTCATCTTAGTTAGGTATATAATTAAATGATCACAAATGAGTTAACTAGAGCTATGCCATGTGTAACCCGATGTAGAATCAATCTTGGTTGTGGGTGATAATCATAATTAATAGATTTATGATACATGGTGATGGAGCCAGTTGACCCCATGGAAAATAAAGATAATACTTTTTGGATGGCCCACCTCGGCCTCAACGTCGGCCTCGGTATCGGCCTCAGCCCATCTCATCCTCGATCTCGGCGTTGGCCGCGGCCCCGCTCGGCCACCTCGGCCTCGGCGTCGGCCTGGCCAACCTCGTCCTTGGCCCCGCTCGGCCAACTTGGCCTCGGCAATCGGCCTCGCCCCCTACGTCTCCAAGCTAGGCGGCCCCGGCACTTCTTAGCTGGCCCCGACACCTTTCAGCCGGCCCCGGCACTTTCTAGCCGGCCCCTACGTCTTCAAGTTGGCCGGCCCCGGCACCTTCCCAAGTAGCCTGGCGTCTTCCTAGCCGGCCCCCTACGTCTCCAAGCTAGGCGGCCCCGGCACTTACCAGCCGGCTCCGGCACCTCCAGTCGGCCCCGGTACTTTCCTAGCTGGCCCCCTACATCTCCAAGCTGGCCTACCCTGGCACCTTCCCAAGCAGCCCGGCGTCTTCCTAGCCGGCCCCCTACGTCTCCAAGCTAGGCGGCCCGGCACTTCCAGCCGGCCCCGGCACCTCCTAGCCGGCCCCGGCACTTTCCTAGCCGGCCCCCTCTCCAAGCTAGGTGGCCCTGGTACTTCCCAGCCGGTCCTTCTCGGCCCCGGCGTCTCCAAGCCTGCCGAGTCGGCCCCGACCCTTCCTGGTCTTCCCTTCTCAGCCCAGGCATCTCCAAGCCCGCCGAGTCATCCCCGACCCTTCCTGGTCGGCCCTTCTCGGCCCCGGCGTCTCCAAGCCCGCCGAGTCGGCCCCGACCATTCCTGGCCAGCCCCTCTCAGCCCCGGCGTCTCCAAGCCCGCCGAGTCGGCCCCGACCCTTCCTGGTCGGCCCTTCTCAGCCCCGGCGTCTCCAAGCCTGCCGAGTCGGCCCCGGTCTTTCCTAGTCGGCCCTTCTCGCCCCGGCATCTCTAGGTCTGCCGAGTTGGCCCCGACCCTTCCTGGTCGGCCCTTCTCGGCCCCGGCATCTCCAAGCCCGCTGAGTCGGCCCCAACCCTTCCTGGTTGGCCCTTCTCGGCCATAGCATCTCCGAGTTCTCCAAGCCCGCCGAGTCGGCCCCGGCCATTCCTGGCCGGCCCCTCTCGGCCCCAGCATCTCGAGTTCTCCAAGCCCGCCGAGTCGGCCCCGACCCTTCTTGGTCGGCCCTTCTTGGCCCTGACATCTCCAAGCCTGCCGAGTCGGCCTCGGCCTTTCTTGGTCGGCCCTTCTCGGCCCCGGCGTCTCCAGGTCTGCCGAATCGGCCATGACCTTTCCTGGTCAGATCCTCTAGGCCCCGGCGTCTCTAGGCCCGCCGAGTCAGCCCCAGCCATTCTTGGCCACCCCTCTCAACCCCGGCATCTCCGAGTTCTCCAAGCCCACCGAGTCGGCCCCGGCCATTCCTGGCCGGCCCCTCTCGACCCCGGCATCTTTGAGTTCTCCAAGCCTGCCGAGTCGGCCCCGGCCATTTTTGGCCAGCCCCTCTCGGCCCCGGCATCTCCAAGCCCGCCGAGTCGGCTCCGGCTATTCCTGGCCGGCCCCTCTTGGCCCCGGCATCTCCGAGTTCTCCAAGCCCGCCGAGTCGGCCCTGGTGTCTCCAAGCCCGCTAGTCGGCCCCGGCCATTCCTGGTCGGCCCCTTTCGGTCCCGGCATCTCCGAGTTCTCCAAGCCCGCCGAGTCGGCCCCGGCCATTCCTGGCCTGTCCCGCCCCGGCACTTCCTGGCCGGAGAGGTCGGCCACGGCCGCCCCTGGCCAGCCGGGTTCAGCCTCGACTCCCTCGGAGGGTCGAGGTGTCCCAGTTTTCCCCAGCATGGCCCCAGCAGTTCAAGAAACTGCCTCTCTGACTCGCGCCGCCTGACAACACCAGGTCCACCTACCACTGGCCACGTTGTTGATGGGACTAGACCCAACAACCCAACAACCCTACGGATTGATGGGACTTAACCCACCAACCACCATTTTCTCCCTCTTCGATGGGACAGGACCCACCAACCAGCCCATATCCACACAACTTCCAAGGACCCGCAGACATTCCTTCTTCATGGAATCCCACGTGATCATGTCAACCCCTATAAAAAGGTGAATCCACTCTCTGGACAGGTATGCGCATAATCTCCAAAATCGCTGTTTTAACTCTCAGGAAGGAATCCCTCCTCTCTGAGACCTCCTTTTTCATACAAAAAGGGTTTACTTGAGCCCCTCTTCAGCTGTGACCTCAGTTGCTAACTTGGGCATCGGAGGGTCCCACCAGAAACCCCCTCCGGTCTGGGGACTTTTTTGCAGGCAACCTGGTGAAGCGAAGGTTCAAAAGCATTCCGTTTTCCCGACGTCCAGGATAGGTGATTGGACATCATCAGATTGGCGCGTCAGGTAGGGGGATAAGAAAAAGTAACGAACGTTCTCCCTGCGCTACATCTCGGTAAGCGAGACTCTCGCCTCCTCTTCTCTTCGAGAAGCCATGGTGGTGACGTGAGCTCAGGATGCCTCCGTCAGCTGTCCAGCGGGGCTCCCCCCGCCAACTAGGCAGCAGGAGGCCAATCCCCCTGCTACCAACCCTCCAGTTACCTGCCCGCCGCCGGAGGCCGTTGATCAAACAGCGGAGCGGCTGGCAACTCTTTCCCAGCAAGTCCAGAATCTCACCGCCATGGTCCACGGGCTCCAACAAACAGTCCATGGCCACCCAGCATCAGACTGCTCCCCATGCCAGTCAATAGTCGGCGAGGGGAGGTTCTCCTCGACGGGAGGCGATCGGTGAGAGACCGGCCGACGTCAGGTTTCCCCTAGGAAGCCTCGATGCGAGCCCTCCAAGCGGCCACGGTCCCCTGACCATGGCCCCAACAAATTTCCTCCCGAGCCACATCATCACGAGGAACCCAGGCGGAAGTCCCGACTTCCGTCTCCATCTCCTTCTGCCTCTTCTTCTCTTCTTCCTCCAAGCCATCTCGGAGGGCCCCGACGATCAGCCGCCAGGCGGAGGAATGCCTGGAGGAGTACAACAGGCGCCTCGACGAGCTCGCCAAGAAGATCAACCATCAGCCGGAGGAAGAGTTCGACACTCGTCCTCCTTACACCCGCCGGATATTGGAGGAACCAGTCCCCTCCAGGTTTCGCTTTCCTCAGATAGACCCATACGATGGTACGACGAATCCTCTCGATCATCTCGAGAGTTACAAAGCAATGATGCAAGTCCAGGATGCTTCAGACGCCCTTCTTTGCAAAGCCTTCCCCGCTACCCTGCGGAAGGCCGCCCGTGCATGGCACTCACGCCTGCCCCCTCATAGCATCGACTCCTTCCGGGAGCTGGAGAAAGCCTTTTTGGTGCACTTCGATGCCTGCCGGTGAATCCCAAGGGTAGCCGACAATCTCTTCTCCATCCACCAGAAGGTTGGAGAGTCTCTGCGGGACTTTGTGTCCCGGTTCAAGGCCGCCGCCCTCGAGGTCTATCATCTCGACGACGCGGTGGCAACACTGGCATTGAAGCGGGGACTCCTCCCGTCCCGCTTCACTTTCTCCTTGGATAAGAAGCCCCCAAGCTCCTATTCCGATCTCCTCCTCCGAGCTCAAAAATACATCCACGCGATGAAGCCGACTTCACCCGCCAGAATCCTCAAGAAACTCCAGCCACAAGCCTGCTCGCCCCGAGCCCAGCGGGCCCCCTCACACCGGCGAGCTGATGCGCCTCGCCGATCCACAACAGGCGTCGGAGCCCTGTCCCCGATGAGGGCAAGCTCACGCCCCTTCTTGCCCCTCGATCCCACATCCTGATGGAGATCGAGGGTGAGCCTTATCTTCAACGTCCTCCTCCTATGAGGAAAGGTCCTCCCCGTGACAAGAGCCGCTACTGTCGTTTCCACCGGGATTACGGCCACGATACCGATAGCTGCTACAACCTGAAGAGGGCCATCGAGGAGCTTATTCAACGGGGCTACCTCGGCAAATATGTCCAAAAGGCAGCAGCCGCCGCCGGCCCTCATGGGGCCCCCGCCTGTCCAAGCCCGGTCGACAATGCCCCCACTGAACGGACGGTCAGAATGGTGTCTTGGGGATCAGCTTCTGCACCTAAACGGCCGAGAGAGGAGGAGGCGCCGAACAATGTAATCCCTGGGGAAGGACCTGCTGTCTTAAAAAATGTAAACAATGAAGGCGTCGTCGTCTCCATGACGATCGCCAAGCACCCTGTAAAAAGGATATTAGTTGATAGTGGCAGCTCAGCTGACATCCTTACTTATGACGCTTTTGTTCGGATGGGATTATCTGTGGACTCTCTCCAACCTGTGGCGGCCCCATTAGTCGGGTTTACCGGGGACTCCGTAAGGGTCGAAGGTGAAATACCTCTGCCTGTGACAGCCGGGACACCACCATGCCAAAGCACTGTGATCATGAAGTTCCTGGTCGTAAGGGTCCCCTTGGCGTACAATGCCATTCTCGGGCGCCCAGGTCTAAACCTTTTGGACGCAGTCATTTCCAACCGGCATTTACTAGTGCAGTTCCCCACTAGTGAGGGAGTTGGTGAGATGCGCGGCGAGACCAGCCCGGTCCTGCCCTGTTATCACGCGGCATCAAGTCCCCTGGAAGTTGAGCCAGCTCTAGATGCATCTGATCCCAGAGACTCCATCCAAGGAGGAGAGCCAGCTGAGCACCTGCTAACCTTCCCCTTGGGGAGGACCCGGCGAAGACCATCCGCATTGGAGGACTCCTTCCCCTGGAGGACCGGGAGCGTCTCTTGGGTTTTTTAAGGGCTAACTTGGACATTTTCGCCTGGTCGGCATCTTACATGCCCGGCATCCCTTCGGAGGTGATCACCCACAAGCTCAACATTGATCCATGACACCGCCCGATCCGCCAAAAGAAGAGAAGCTTCACCCCTGACCGACAAAGGGCCATTGAAGAGGAAGTTAGCAAGCTACTCAGTGCCGGCCACATCCGGGAAGCGCACTACCCTGACTGGCTAGCCAACGTGGTCATGGTGCGTAAGGCAAATGGGAGCTGGAGGATCTGCATAGACTTCACCGACCTCAACAAGGCGTGTCCGAAAGACAGTTTCCCTCTGCCCAGAATTGATCAGCTGGTGGATTCCACCTCCGGGCATGAACTCCTCAGCTTCATGGATGCCTTCTCAGGATATAACCAGATAAGGATGGACCCCAGTGACGAAGAGCACACCTCTTTGTGACAGAGAAATGCATTTATTGCTACAAGGTGATGCCTTTCGGCCTCAAGAACGTGGGGGCAACCTACCAAAGACTGATGAACAGAGTGTTCCAGGATCAGCTAGGCCGGAACATGGAAGTCTACGTAGACGACATGCTGACAAAGAGCACCCACGCCTCCGATCACATCTCCGACCTAGAGGAGACCTTCAACAACCTCTGTCGCTTCCAAGTCAAGCTGAACCCCAAGAAATGTGCTTTTAGGGTCACGGCGGGCAAGTTCCTACGCTTCATGGTGACCCAGCGAGGGATCGAGGCAAACCCAGAGAAGATCAGTGCCATACTCGACATGAGGCCGCCATCCAGCAAAAAGGAAGTACAACGATTGACGGGAAGGATAGCGGCTCTAAGTCGTTTCCTCTCCAAATCAGCTGAGAGATGCCTGCCTTTCTTCAAGGCCTTGCGAAAAATGAATAGCTTCGAATGGACGGACGACTGCCAGAAAGCCTTCGACGGGTTAAAGGCATTTTTGTCTTCTCTGCCACTTCTATCCAAGCCAAGAGAGGGAGAAAGTCTCTTCCTCTACTTAGCGCTTCGTCAGAAGCCGTTAGCTCGGTCCTGGTGCGCCTCGATGCCGACGGAACTCAAAGACCTGTCTATTATGTGAGTAAGGTCCTTCATGACGCAGAGGTCAGATATTCCAAGACAGAGAAAGTTATTTTTGCCCTGATAGTCTACGCTCGATGCCTCCATCCATATTTTCAAGCCCATCCTATTGTGGTGCTCACGGATCAGCCACTTCGAGCCATCCTGGCTCGCTCGGACACTTCAGGCCGACTGGCCAAGTGGGCCATCAAGCTGGGGGAGTTTGACCTTTCTTTTCAAGCTCGGCTGACTCTGAAGTCTCAGGTCTTAGCCGATTTCCTGATCGAGTGTACTTGGCGGAGGAAGATCCCAAAGAGGCTCCCATGGAGTAGTGCGAACCTGAGCCAGATGATAATGGAGAATCCTGGTTTCTTCATGTGGACGGTGCATCAAATTCATAAGGAAGCGGCGCCGACCTCATTCTTGCCGGGCCGGGTGGAGAAAGGATGGAATGTGCCCTGCAGTTCCTATTCGAAGCCACCAACAATCAAGCCGAGTACGAGGCCCTACTGGCCGGGCTAAGGTTAGCCCGAGAGTTGGGAGTAAGGCGTCTCAGAGCCTTTACCGACTCGCAACTCGTCTCTGGTCAAATCCATGGGGAATATGAAGTGCGCGACCCCATTATGGCGCAGTATTTGGGCAAGGTTCAGTTTCTAACTTCCTTACTGCCTTATTTCAATATCAGTTACATTCCCCGAGCAAAAATGCCAAGGCCGACATCCTTTCTCGTCTGGCCACCTCCGCCGATGGCTTGACGAGAGATGCTTATATTGAATACTTGAAAAACCTAGCATAGAGGACAGTGAAGAAGTCCTCCCACTCGCCCAAGAGCCCACCTGGGTGGATGCCTATGTCCGTTATCTCACCGACGGCACTCTCCTGATGACCGCAACGAAGCTAGGCTACTCAAGTGGAGAGCCTCCAAATTCATCCTCCTCGACGGGCGTCTATACAGAAGGTCGTTCTCCTACCCCCTACTCAAGTGTGTAGGACCCACCGACGCTGACTACATCCTCAGAGAAATTCATGAAGGCATATGTGGAAATCACCTGGAGGGCAGATCTTTAGCTCAAAAGGCCCTCCGTCAAGGATACTTCTGGCTTACTATGAAGGAAGATGCAGCTAGATTGGTTCAGAAGTGCGATGGTTGCCAGCGCCACGCACACATCCAACATCAACCATCTGCCCCAATGAGTCCGCTCTCGGCCCCATGGCCTTTCGCCCAATGGGGAATGGACATTCTCGGGCCATTCCCCAGCTTTAGGGCAGCGAAGATTTTTGCTAGTCGCCATCGATTACTTTACCAAATGGGTTGAGGTCGAAGCGCTGGCCAAGATCACCGAAAGCAAAGTCAAAGCCTTCTTCTGGAAGTCAATCATATGCCGTTTCAGCCTACCCCACACCCTCGTCACGGACAATGGCCGCCAATTCAACAATGAAGCATTCAAAGCCTTTTGTGGCGAGTTAGGCATTCATCACCGATTCACTTCTGTCGGCCATCCCCAAAGTAACGAGAAGCCGAGGTCATGATCCGCACCATCCTTAAAGGACTCCGAACCCGGCTAGATGGGTCCAAAGGTCAATGGGTGGAGGAGCTCCCCAGTGTGATCTGGGCCTACCACACAACCCCCATAGCCCCGACGGCGAGACTCCTTTCAGTCTTGCCTTCGGATCCGAAGCTGTCATCCCTGTCGAGATTGGTCTGCCCAGTCCATGTGTGGAGTCCTTCAACGAGGAAAACAACTCTGCACTGATACGGGCTAACCTGGACTTCATAGATGAGGCGCACGATCGGGCGAGGCTGCGCATGGCGACCTTTCGTCAGCGTGCGGCCAAATACTACAATGCTTGAGTTCATCCCAAGGTTTTTCGCCACGGAGACTTGGTTCTGAGAAAAGCTGAAGTTTCAAAGCCTACAGAGGGGGGCAAGCTATCCCCCAACTGGGAGGGCCCTTATCGTGTCACCGAAACACTTCACCGGGGGGCATACAAATTAGAGGAGCTCGATGGGAAACCCATTCCACGTACCTGGAATGCGGACAACCTCCGCCAATATTACCAATGATGTACTCCCAGAAGCATGAGTAATAAAGGAGGCCCCTTCTGACGCCACAGCTTGTTCTCCCTTATGTCCAAGGACCAGGTCTCTCAAAGGAGCTCACTGGCATCGCGGCCCACGGGACACCACTCGGCCCCGGCACGGCGGTGCCTCTGAGTAGGTTAAGACCCTAAAGGCTCCGTAACCGGCTGAGTCGCTACTTGGGCGGCACACAAACCCCCAAGATGGTTCAAAAGGAGCTCACTGGCATTGCGGCCCACGGGACACCACTCGGCCCCAGCACGGCGGTGCCCCCGAGTAGGTTAAGACCCTAAAGGCTCCGTAACTGGCTGAGTCACCACTTGGGCGGCACACAAACCCCCAAGATGGTTGAAAAGGAGCTCACTGGCATCGCGGCCCATGGGACACCACTCGGCCCGGCACAGCGATGCCCCCGAGTAGGTTAAGACCCTAAAGGCTCCGTAACCGGCTGAGTTGCCACTTGGGCGGCACACAAACCCCCAAGATGGTTCAAAAGGAGCTCACTGGCATCGCGGCCCATGGGACACCACTCGGCCCCGGCACGGCGGTGCCCCCGAGTAGGTTAAGACCCTAAAGGCTCTGTAACCGCTGAGTCACCACTTGGGCGGCACACAAACCCCCAAGATGGTTCAAAAGGAGCTCACCGGCATTGCGGCCCATGGGACACCACTCGGCCCCGGCACGACAGTGCCATCGAGTAGGTTAAAAGACCCTAAAGGCTCAGTAACGGCTGAGTCACTACTTGGGCGGCACACAAACCCCCAAGATGGTTCAAAAGGAGCTCACCAGCATCACGGCCCACGGGACACCACTCGCAGCGGTTCACAAACCTCTCGAGTGGTTAAGACCCTAAAGGCTCTGTACCCGGTGAGTTGCCCCTTGCAACGGTTCCCACACCCCCGAGGCAATTCAAAAGGAACCTGATGACTTCAACTCTCAGGTCACCCTCCGGGGTTCAAAAGGCTTCCAGCAGCCACAATTTATCTCAGCGGTTTCAACTCTGTATCAGCGGCCGACGGCCAATCGGCCTCGATGGCTCTATTTCTGCTTCGGAAATTTTGTCTCGGCCTCAGCGGCTTTATCTTGGCAGCCTCAAGCCGGTGGATAGCCATGAAAAGACTTCCAGACTCCGCGTTGGTAGAGGATTACTAGCCGCCCACAGCTAGCCAAAGAAGGCATGCAGATGCCCATACAAGGCAGCGCAAAAGGAAAGGGGTTTCCCCACCTAGAAGGAATCATAGTTGAAGTTAACATGAAAGAGCAGATGCAAAGGTAAAAAGTTCTACACTGCTTTCGCTTAGCTGATGCGGGGCATGCGAGCTCAAGGAGTGTGGGGGCATTTGATGGGGCCAGTTGACCCCATGGAAAATAATGACAATAATTTTTGGATGGCCCACCTCAGCCTCGACGTCAGCCTCGGTGTCGGCCTCAGCCCATCTCGTCCTCGATCTCGGCGTCGGCCACGGCCCCGCTCGGCCACCTCAGCCTCGGTGTCGGCCTGGCCAACCTCGTCCTTGGCCCCGCTCGGCCACCTCGGCCTCGCAATCGGCCTCGCCCCCTACGTCTCCAAGCTAGGCGGCCCCGGCACTTCCCAGCTGGCCCCGGCACCTTCCAGCCAGCCCCGGCACTTTCCTAGCCGGCCCCCTACGTCTGCAAGCTAGCCGGCCCCGGCACCTTACCAAGCGGCCCGGCGTCTTCCTAGCCGGCCCCCTACGTCTCCAAGCTAGGTGGCCCCGACACTTTCTAGCCGGCCCCGGCACCTCCCAGCCAGCCCTGGCACTTTCCTAGCCGACCCCCTACGTCTCCAAGCTGGCCGGCCCCGGCACCTTCCTAAGCGGCCCGGCGTCTTCCTAGCCGGCCCCCTACGTCTCCAAGCTAGGCGGCCCTGGCACTTCCCAGCCGGCCCTTCTCGGCCCCGACGTCTCCAAGCCTGCCGAGTCAGCCCCGACCCTTCCTGGTCGGCCCTTCTCGGCCCCGGCGTCTCCAAGCCCACCGAGTCGGCCCCGACCCTTCCTGGTTGGCCCTTCTCGGCCCCGGCATCTCCAGGCCCGTCGAGTCGGCCCTGGCCATTCCTGGCCGGCCCCTCTCGGCCCCGGCATCTCCGAGTTCTCCAAGCCCGCTGAGTCGGCCCGACCATTCTTGGCCGGCCCTCTCGGCCCCGGCATCTCCGAGTTCTCCAAGCCCGCCGAGTTGGCCCCGGCCATTCCTGGCCAGCCCCTCTCGGCCCAGGTGTCTCCAAGCCCGCCGAGTCGGCCCCGACCCTTCCTGGTCGGTCCTTCTCGGCCCCGGCGTCTCCAAGCCTACCGAGTCATCCCCAGCCTTTCCTGGTCGGCCCTTCTTGGCCCCGGCATCTCCAGGTCTACCGAATCGGCCCCGACCCTTCCTGGTCGGCCCTTCTCGGCCCCGGCGTCTCCAAGCCCGCTGAATCAGCCCCGACCCTTCCTGGTCGGCCCTTCTTGGCCTCGGCATCTCAGAGTTCTCCAAGCCCACCGAGTTGGCCCCGGCCATTCCTGGCCGGCCCCTCTCGGCCCTGGCATCTTCGAGTTCTCCAAGCCCGCCGAGTCGGCCTCGGCCATTCCTGGCCAGCCCCTCTCGGCCCCGGCGTCTCCAAACCCGCCGAGTCGGCCCCGACCCTTCCTGGTCAGCCCTTCTCGGCCCCGGCGTCTCCAAGCCTACCGAGTCGGCCCCGGCCTTTCCTGGTCGGCCCTTCTCGGCCCCTGCGTCTTCAGGTCTACCAATCGGCCATGACCTTTCCTGGCCAGATCCTCTCGACCCCAGCGTCTCCAGGCCCGCCGAGTCAGCCCCGGCCATTCCTGGCTGGCCCCTCTTAGCCCCGGCATTTTCGAGTTCTCCAAGCCCGCCGAGTCGGCCCTGGCCATTCCTGGCCGGCCCCTCTTGGCTCCGGCATCTCCGAGTTCTCCAAGCCTGCCGAGTTGGCCCCGGCCATTCCTGGCCAGCCCCTCTCGGCCCCAGCGTCTCCAAGCCCGCCGAGTTGGCCCCGGCCATTCCTGGTCGGCCCCTCTCGACCCCAGCCATTCCTGGCCTATCCCGCCCCGGCACTTCTCTGAGTTCTCCAAGCCTGCCGAGTCGACCCCGGCCATTCCTGGCCTATCCCGCCCCGGCACTTCCTGGCCGGGGAGGTCGGCCATGGCTGCCCCTGGCCAGCCGGGTTCAGCCTCGACTCCCCCGGGAGGGTCGAGGTGTCCCAGTTCTCCCCAGCATGGCTCCAGCAGTTCAAGAAACCGCCTCTCTGACTCGCGCCGCCTGACAACACCAGGTCCACCTATCACTGGCCACATTGTTGATGGAACTAGACCCAACAACCCAACAACCCTGCGGATTGATGGGACTTAACCCACTAACCGCCGTTTTCTCCCTCTTCGATGGGACAGGACCCACCAACCAGCCCATATCCATACAACTTCCAAGGACCCGCAGACATTTCTTCTTCACGGAATCCCACGTGACCATGTCAACCCCTATGAAAAGGTGAATCCACTCTCTGGACAGGTATGCGCGATAATCCCCAAAATTGCTATTTTAATTCTCAGGAAGGAATCCCTTCTCTCTGAGACCTTCTTTTTTTCATACAAAAAGGGCTCACTCGAGCCCCTCTTCAGTGTGACCTCAGTTACTAACTTGGACGTCAGAGGGTCCCATCAGAGAACCCCCTCCGGTCTGGGGACTTTTTTGCAGGCAACCTGGTGAGCGAAGGTTCGAAAAGCATTCTGTTTTCCCGATGTCCAGAATAGGTGGTTGGGCGTCATCACATGGGATTAGTGTAAAAGCCAATTTGAGTAAGAAATGATAGTTAGGTTAGATTTATACATATGAAGCACTGATACAATTAGATCATCGGTATATATCTTTAGCATGTATAATATACTAGTATAACTAATTTGTCGTTATGAATTTATAGAGTACATTAGTATTGGTATGGCTATTTCGCTAGTATTATTGTTATAATGATTCTAATTAAAGCATAGTAACAAACCTTCTTATATTTAATGCATAATTTTATTATATGGTGTTTGTAGCATGATTTATTTTGTAATGTATATATATATATATATATATATATATATATATATATATATATATATATATACAATTCTTGCTGGATACAAGTCCTGACCTTATTAAAAACACATAGCAAAACTTTAACATTTTTATGGACACATCTGGTCTAGTTAACAAAGGCACACTTCTTCCTGATCTCACCCTTGCTCTGCGTGAGGACTTCAATCCTTCCCATTTTAACCATGGACTCGGCGAAATCTTTGAAGAACTCGTCTGGGGATGACATGGCCTGGCGGTCGACGTATTGTCTCTCAGGGTCATGCAGGAGAGCATCATCAGAGGTGAAGAGCCCTCTCCCCTTGGCCACACCTTTGTAGTAACCCAAGTCAAATGTTCTGGAGCTCCCAGGATCCATCTCCACACGGGTCGTGTTGTCATTGGGCTTACATTTCCACTTCAGCTCGGGCACATAGCTCTTATCCAACGCTGGGTCCAGGTCAACCTAATTTCCAGTGAAGTTGTAGAGGCGGTCCGTGAAGGATGAGCAAAGCGAGTTCCCAATAGTATGCGAACCTGATTGTGGAGGAACCGAAAGTTGGCTTAACCATCAACCAGTGGAAATGCCTGGACTTTCCATAAGATCTAAACTCTCTTTCTCTATCATACGTAAAATTTATAATTTAAGACTAGCATATATAAGGAAGAGCGTACCAGTTGGCCTGGTTGGTAGTACCAGAGACTTAGTTCAATTGCACTCTCTTTTTTCAGATGGGAAATTGGACAAGTCAGAAACTTCCCCATCGTATATTACAATAATCTTTAATATATACAAGATATAAGAAATACAAGAATTGCGTTTGAATTAGTTATAATCAACTCGATCGAGATGCAACTCCAAGATCAGTTTTACCTGATAGAACTACGAGGTCCTTGACAGTTAACCCTTTCTGGAGAAAGATGGCTTTAAGAGAGGAGATGTTTGAGGTCGGTGGTGGCAGGTTAGCCAGGGTATCTAAGGCTACTGATCTGCTTCCATCCCTTCGGCCAGTCTCTATTCCGTAATATGGTCCATGGTTCTGGAAAAGAAGCTTGCCGTTAGTCAAACAAGTCTTAGTTAAACAATTCCAGTCATAAGAACATTACTCTTACCAAAAACACTGAATCCCGAGCAATCATAGCTAAGATGTCCGCACAGGAGACAATCCCGGGACAAGCTATCTCCAGCTTAGCCTTTATATCATCAATCACGTCGAAACCTGCAAGGCTTTGATTTGGAGGTGCATCTTTCTCGGCAGGGTTATTAATATTTGGGGACTTCAGTAGAAGAGAGGCATGGCATCCCTTCATGTACATGGTAGATGTTGCGGCCGAATGGCATATGATGAACGTCAGGCAGGCTAGGGTCACCGTGTGCGCAGAGAGGCCGCCGTCTTCCTCCTGGAGCCTGCAAAAAGTCCCGGACCGGTGGTTCCGGCGGGGACCCTCCGATGCCCAAGTTAGTGAGTCGTCGAACAGGGATATGATTTTTGTAGAATTGTTCTAGAGGAGGTTTCAGAGAGAGTTCCCTTGCATGGAGCACGGGTCCTCTTTTTATACCTGTTGGGGATCCCGTTTACCTCGGTCTGTTGGAACCGTCGAATCCGTCCTGTTGTGATGTTTCATCGAACGGCAAGTCGTTGGACTGTTGCTGGATAAGGGCCGCTTATAGCGGTAACTGCCTATCAGGCTAACACTTGCCCGTGATTTTGGTGAGCGAGGTGCTTAGATTGCGGGGTCGGCTGTATGAAATTACATTGTGTATGTGGGAGATACTGCGGGCCGACGCTAGGGGCCGATGCCGGAGGCCGGAGCCAATGCAGGAGGCCGGAGTCAGAGTTCCAGCACAGGAGGTCGGTGCTGAGGACCGACGCTGGGGGCCGGCACTAGAGGCCGACGCTGGACGTCTGTCTTTGGTGTTAACGTGTAACTTTGATGCCGACGCTGGGTGCCGGTCTTTGGTGTTGTTGCTGGAGGCCGACGCTGGAGGCCGACACTGGAGGACGGCACTGGAGGCTGACGCTGGAAGCCGGCGCTAGAGGCTGACACTGGAGGCCGACGCTGGAGGCCGGCACTGGAGGCCGACGCTGGAGGCCGGCACTGGAGACCGATGCTGGAGACCGACGCTGGAGGCTGGCACTAGAGGCCGATGCTGGAGGCCGACGCTGGAGGCCGGCACTGGAGGCCGATGCTGGAGACCGGCACTGAAGGCCGACGCTGGCCTTGGGTTTTGTTGTCACATCATTGCTTTCGAAAACCGCGCAGAAGATAATACTACCCCGGGGAAACGGCCAGCTGTATCAGATGCCCCCCGCCCCTGAGATGGGTGAGCATTTACTTACCCGCGAAAGGGATGTGAATATCCTTTAGGTGGCTGGTTTTCGCGCCATTATTTCGCCTTTGTTGGGATTAGGAAGGATTTCCCTCGGGCAGTGCTACGAAAAGGCGAGCAGTATCATTGCGATAAGGTTAACGCCCCCCTTTTCATTGGTGGTCTTTTCGAGCTTATCGCATTGGCAGGTCGTCGAAATGCCTCCCAACTGAAGATGGATGCGTGGTCAGATCGGACGATCGTGGGGTGTTTCGAGATGGCGTCATGAGGACAAATAGCCCTTATCTTCCTATCTTCCCCACTTCTTCGCCGTTGCCCCCTTTTGAGTCCGCCAGCGTCTCTATCTCTCGTCCATTCTCTCCGTGCTCTGTTCTTGGCTCGAGTTTTTCCTTTTAGGTTAGTTCCCATGGCTTCCTCTCCTTCTTGCTCCATTTCTGGTTCCTGGGGGGGTTCCCACCATCCTTCCCAGACTTCTGATTCCCTGTCCAGCCAATGGTCAACCCCTTCTTCTAACCACTCACCGGAGCAACGACCAGTCAATCGTCCCCTAACCGGGATTCGTCCGGCCGGCGGGCGGACTTCCGTCCGGAACCGGTCGGTGGCTGCCGATCCTTCTAGGGTTGCCAAGGAGTCCCCCGAAGGGACTGCGTCCTCCATGTCTGCTCAAGACATAGCAAACTTAAGGGCCAGGTATCGCTTCCCTCCAGACCTTCATCTGTTCTTCCCTACCCATAACGACAGGGTAACCTCTTCCCGTTCCGGAAGGGTTGCTTTGAACGGAGCCTTTTTTAAGGCCGGGCTCCGATTACCGATCCACCCATTCATTCTTAATCTTCTAGACCGGTACTCCTTGACCCCTTCCCAACTAGTTCTCAACTCCATCCGAACCATTGTTGGTTTTTTAGTACTCTGCCACCTGCAGGGCATTGAGGCTAGTATTTCCCTATTCTGCAGCTTCTATACCCTTCGCAAACAGTCGGGTTGGTGGTCCTTCACCCCTAGGTCTAATAGGATTCTTAAACTGTGCCTTTCTTCCTCCGTTAAAAGGTGAAAGGACAAGTTTTTCTTTGCGGACATCAGTGGGGTTCGTGGAAGCTGGGGGATACCCAACATCGACGCCAATAGGGACCCCTCCATCCTTCCACGAGACCGGATGGCGTTTGGGCAGCTTCTGACTGCCGACATTCCTCGGTGCAATAAGCTTCTAGCCGAGAAGAATCTTCACCGTGCCGGTTTAATTCCCGCGAGGGGTGAGCACTGACTACTCGCCTCTCTTCTCCTCTGCTTCTCTTTTCTCTCTTTTTCTCTTTCTTTTTTTTCTTCTTTTTTTTTTTTTTTTAACTATCCTTTGATTGTGTAGGGATGGCGCCGACGCTGGATAAGCTTAAACAGGTGGCCGCCAGGAAGAGGAAGGCTGCCGGGACTGCGCCTCCTGCCGAAGGAAGGGCCGCCACTAAAGTTCCCAGGAGGGCCGACATTGGGAGGGTCGACACCGGAGGGGCTAAAGTTGTGAAGCCCCTCCGTGCCAAGGTCTTGAAGAAGGGCGGCCCCAAAAGGGCTGACGCTGAGGAGGCCGAGGCCCAGGGGGCCAAAACAGTGGAATCCTTGTGTGTAAGCGAGGTGGCTCAAATCCAAGCCGACGAACCCGTCACGGCAGATGCGGCGAAGGCCGAGGCCGGTGAGGTGGAACGGAACCCACCGGAGGGAGAATCTCTAGCTTCGGCTCCTCCGATTATCTTGCTCGACTTATCTCCCGAGGGGAAGACGTCGTCTCCCACGTTCAAAGAGATGGACAAAACTTCGGCAGCAATAGTGGCGACTCCAATCGCTGCCCTGCCCCCCGCGGGGGTGACAGCCAAAGCGCCTCCGCTAGCGAAAGAACCGGAGGCAGCAGGCTCAGAGGCGGAATCAGCCTCTGTAAGGCCGACGTCCAGGGAAGAGAGGGGCGTCGATCCTTCCTTCCAGTCGCTGCTGGCAAACCACGGCCGCTGGGCTGCACGGATCATAGAGGAAGCCTCGGTGGATGAGGTGCAAGAATACCTCAGAGGTCAAGGGAGAGTCGCCTTTTTTCGTGAAGCCTCGGTGGCGCATCTCTGGGTGAGTTTCTGTGCCATTATTGTCCTTTTCCTTCCCCTCTTTTTCTTTCTTTATATCTGGATATTTTTTCCAGGCCTTGAATTCTCTTGTCGCCCTTAAAAACCTCTGGACTCTGAGCGACACCGCCATTGAACAAGCGCGGGAGGAGATGGTCTCCCTCCAAGTCAAAGCAGAGAAGGCGGCGATGGCTCTAGAGGATACTCGGGCCACCCTGAAGGGTGAGATCGAGGTTACTTGGCTTAGAGCCGAAAAGGCTGAATATGTGCTGGAGGTTGCTCAGCGCCGTGCCGCCAATGAGCTGGACAATGCTCAGGTGGCAGAGGAAAAACAAAGAGCAGCTAAGGAGAAGCTGGGGGCGGCAGAACTGGAGGTATGTGTTTTAAAGACTCAACTGAGTTCTGCCTTCGCTAAGACAAATGCGGCCAAGGAAGCCACCCGCCAATACGTAACTAAAATTGCAGATCTGGAGGCGACAGTGGCGGAGGCCCAGAGGAGGGCCATCGAGGCTGAAAAGAAGGGGGCCGATGCCGTAGAAGATTATAAGAAATCCGAAGCCTTCGACAATGAGGTAGCCGAGTCAGCGGCGCTAGCTTATGACGCCGGCTTCCAAGACTGTAAAGATAAAATCCAGGAGCTTTACGACCTGGAGGATATCGAGGGGCTGAAGCCCGACGATGTCCCTGAGGATGAGCCTCGGCTCCGGATGGTCATTAACAGCTTTTGGTTTTTCTCCTTGTATCGGTTGTGCCTGACCTGAGTCGGCAATTTTGTAACCTTTACTATCAATGAGTGTTTTCAATCTCTTTCACCCCTTCGATTATGATTAACTTCATTTGTTCAAACTGCTGTGAACCACCAATTGATAGGATTATGTACAGTAGGTTACGCTAAATAGGACCGCGAGCCGTGACGCCGTCCTAAGTGTTGACAAGGCCAATATTCGGTGGTAACGCGGGTGTCAGTTGCTATTGCCAACGCGGGGCGCTGGTCCTTAGTGTCAACGCGTAGTTGGTCTTTGCTGCCGACGCTAAGTGCTAGTCTTTAGTGCCAACGCGTAGTTGGTCTTTGTTGCCGACGCTGGACACCGGTCTTAGGTGCCAATGCGGAGTTGGTCTTTGACTGCCGGAGCGGATCGATCTTTGGTGCCGACGCGGGGAACCGGTCTTGGGTGCCAACACGTAGTCGGTCTTTTGTTGTCGACGCTGGACGCCGGTCTTAGGTGCCAATGCGGAGTTGGTCTTTATTGCCGACGCTGGGCGCCGGTCTTAGGTGCCAACGCGGGTTGGTCTTTGTTTCCGACGCTGGGCGCCGATCTTAGGTGCCAACGCGGAGTCGGTCTTTTGTTGCCGACGCCGGACGCCGATCTTAGGTGCCAACGCGGGGTTGGTCTTTGTTGCCGATGCTGGGCGCCGGTCTTAGGTGCTAACGCGGAGTTAGTCTTTATTACCGACGCTGGGCGCCGGTCTTAGGTGCCAACGCAGGGTTGGTCTTTGTTGCCGACGCTGGGCGCTGGTCTTAGGTGCCAACGCGGAGTTGGTCTTTGTTGCCGACGCTGGGCGCCGGTCTTAGGTGCCAACGCGGGGTTGGTCTTTGTTGCCGACGCTGGGCACCGGTCTTATGTGCCAACGCGGAGTTGGTTTTTATTACCGATGCTGGGTGCCGGTCTTAGGTGCCAACGCGGGGTTGGTCTTTGTTGCCGATGCTGGGCGCCGGTCTTAGGTGCCAACGCGTAGTCGGTCTTTTGTTGCCGACACTGGACGCCGGTCTTAGGTGCTTAATGCGGGTTGGTCTTTGTTATCGATGCTGGGCGCCGGTCTTAGGTGCCAACACGGGGTTGGTCTTTGTTGCCGATGCTGGGCGCCGGTCTTAGGTGCCAACGCGGAGTTGGTCTTTGTTGCCGACGCTGGGCGCCGATCTTAGGTGCCAACGCGGGGGTTGGTCTTTGTTGCCGACGCTGGGCGCCGGTCTTAGGTGCCAACGCGGAGTTGGTCTTTGTTGCCGACGCTGGGCGTCGGTCTTAGGTGCCAACGCGGAGTTGGTCTTTATTACCGATGCTGGGCGCCGGTCTTAGGTGCCAATGCGGGGTTGGTCTTTGTTGTCGACGCTGGGCGCCGGTCTTAGGTGCCAACGCAGAGTTGGTCTTGTGATAAACATACTCATTCGAAAATAAGAACATGTTTATTATTCATGCATCAAACAGATTCAAATTAATAACGATAGAGTTCTATTGATAGTACTGGCGTAAGTTGTCGGCATTCCAAGTTCGAGGGAGCGGCTTCCCGTCTAGCTCTTCGACTTTATACGCCCCATGGTGGAGCACCTCCTTGACACGGTATGGTCCTTCCCATTTTGGTGCTAGCTTGCCCCCTTCCGTCGGCTTTGATACTTCAGCTCTTCGTAGGACAAAGTCTCCTGGCCGGAATGTCTTGGGTCGCACCCGAGAGTTGTAGTGTTTGGCCACTCACTGACGGAACGCTGCCATACGAAGTTGCGCTTGATCTCGCAATTCTTCCACCAAATCCAGATCAGCCCTTAGCTGGTTTGAGTTGCTTTCTTCGTGGTATAATTCGTCCGGGGACTATGAGCTCCTATTTCCACGGGGATGACCGCCTCGGTCCCAAAGACCAAGCTGAAAGGGGTTTCCCCTATGGGTGCTCGCGGTGTCGTGTGGTAGGCCCACAGCACACTAGAAAGTTCTTCCACCCAGCGCCCTTTACAGCTATCTAGCCGAGCCCTGAGCCCTTGGAGGATAATGCGATTGGTCACCTCGGCTGCGCCGTTGGTTTGGGGATGCCCTACAAAGGTGAATCGGTGACGGATGCCCAGGCCCTCGCAGAATTCCCGGAAGGCCGTGTTATCAAACTGTCGGCCGTTGTCTGTAACTAGGGTGTGCGGTAACCCGAACCGGCACACCATGGATTTCCAAAAGAAAGCCCTACTTTGGCTTCCGTGATCTTAGCGAGAGCTTCCGCCTCGATCCATTTAGTAAAATGATCGACGGCCACAACTAGGAACTTACGTTGTCCGGAGGCAGGAGGGAAAGGTCCCAGGATGTCCATGCCCCACTGTACGAAGGGCCACGATGCAGCTAGAGGGGTCAGCTGGGATGCCGATTGATGTTGGACGTTGGCATGACGCTGGCAGCTGTCACATCTTTTAACGAGCTCAGATGCGTCCTCTTTCATTGTCAACCAATAATACCCCTGACGTAGAGCTTTATATGCAAGGGCCCTGCCCCCCAGATGGCTTCCGCATATCCCCTCGTGTATCTTTCGCAAAATATAATTGGCGTCGGTGGGACTGACACACCTGAGGATAGGGTATGAGAATGACCTTCGGTAGAGCTTTCCCTCCATAAGGAAGAACTTTGGGGCTCGTCTTTTAAGTTTTCTAGCTTTGGCAGGGTCTTCTGGGAGGATGCCCTCAGTAAAGTATTGAACATAGGCGTCCATCCAGGAGGGCTCCTGCTCCACTGGCAAAGTTTCTCTTGGTACATCAATGCTCGGGGCTTCTAAGTGCTCCACATAAGCCTTTCCCAATATCCCATCAGCTGAGGCGGCGAGATGGGATAGGGCGTCGGCTCTAGCATTCTCTTGTCGAGGAATGTAGCTGACGCTAAAGTGAGTAAATGGGGAAACCATTGAGTGCACCGCGTCTAAGTAGCGGGCCATGATGGGATCCTTTGCCTCGTACTCCTTTGTAATCTGGCCGGCAACCAGTTGGGAGTCGGTAAAAGCTCTAAGGCGTTTCACCCCAAGCTCTCGAGCCAATCTTACTCCGGATAACAAAGCCTCATATTCCGCCTGATTATTAGTGGCTGGAAAGACGAAGCGAAGTGCACACTCAGTCACCACCCCATCCGAGTTGGCCAAGATGAGGCCTGCTCCGCTCCCTTGAGAGTTCGATGCCCCATCCACGTGAAGGACCCACTCATCATCACCGGTTCCAAGGGGTTGAGTGGCCGCCGGAGTTCTTTAGGTGAATTTGTTCCCCAAGTACATTCGACCAGAAAATCTGCCAAGACTTGGGACTTCATGGCCGAACGAGGGCGGAAAGATAGATCAAACTCCCCCAGCTTGAGGGCCCACCTGGCTAGCCGGCCAGAAGTATCCGGACGAGCTAGAACTGTCTTTAGAGGCTGGTCAGTGACCACCGCAATCGGGTGGGCTTGAAAGTACAGCTGCAGACGTTGGGCAGACACGATTAATGCAAAGATGATTTTTTCCATGTTTGAGTATCGAGTCTCTACGTCATGAAGCACCTTACTTGTATAGTATACTGGCCTTTATGTGCCATCAATGTCCACACGGGCCAGCACAGAGCTGACAGCTTTAGGAGAGGCCGTGAGGTACAGAAGGAGTTCTTCTCCACCCGTCAGCTTGGCTAGCAACGGCGGGGTAGATATGAATTCTTTTAACCCTTCGAACGCCTCCTGGCATTCTTTCGTCCACTCGAACTTGTTGATTCTGCGAAGCGCCTTGAAGAAAGATAAACACCTTTCAGCGGACTTGGATAGGAAACGGCTTAGGGCGGCTATTCTTCCTGTCAGGCGTTGTACTTCCTTCTTGTTGGCAGGAGGCCTCATGTCCAAGATAGCTTGAACTTTGTCCGGGTTTGCTTCAATCCCTCTCCGGGTTACCATGAAGCCCAAAAACTTCCCAGCTGTTACCCCGAATGCACACTTGCGAGGGTTCAGCTTCATCTGGTACCGATGAAGGCTGTCAAAAGTTTCTGCCAGGTCCACGATGTGGTCGCTGGCATGAACGCTTTTCGTCAGCATGTCATCCATATATACTTCCATATTACGCCCTATCTGACCTTCAAAGACCTTGTTCATCAGCCTCTGGTAAGTGGCCCCCGCATTCTTTAACCCGAAAGGCATCACCTTGTAGCAATATAGACCCTTTTCAGTTATGAAGGAGGTAGCTTCTTCATCCACCGGATTTCCGGATCTGGTTGTATCCGAAGAAAGCATCCATGAAGCTAAGGACCTCATGGACGGATGTAGCGTCCACCAATTGATCGATTCAAGGTAGGGAAAAGCTATCTTTGGGACATGCCTTGTTGAGGTCGGTGAAATCTACACACATTCTCCAGCTTCCGTTGGCCTTGCGGACTAGCACCACATTAGCTAACCATTCAGGATAGTGGACCTCCCGAATATGGCCTGCAGCCATTAACTTATCGATCTCCTCGTCGATAGCTTTCTGTCTGTCTAGAGCAAAGTTTCTCTTTTTCTGTCGGACCGGCCGACACTCTGGCTTGAGGTTAAGCCGATGGGTGATTACTTTTTCAGGGACGCCCGGCATGTCGGAGGATGACCATGCGAAGACGTCGGTGTTGGCATGCAGGAAAGTAAGGAGTTGATGGCGTGCCTCTTCTGGGAGCGACGCCCCTAGCTGAACAGTCCTTGCCGGGTCATCACCCATGGGGAGGGTTAGAAGGTGCTCTGCCGGCTCTCCCCTTCTTCCCAACTCCCTAGGATCGAGCGACTCAGAGGCTGTCGCTAACTCTGCGTTCAGCAGGCTGGGCGACAGATGGTAGCAAGGCGGAAGTGGGCTTTGCTCCCCCTTCATTTCTTCGATCCCTTCATTGGTGGGAAACCTTACCAATAATCTCTTAGTGGAGATCACGGCATCTAGCAGATTCAGACCCGGTCTTCCCAAGATGGCGTTATAAGCCAGCGGGACCCGGACCACCAAGAAGTTTATGACCACGGTGCTCTGACATGGAGGAGTTCCAGCCATGACCGGGAGAGCAATTTCGCCTTCGACGCTCACTGAGTCTCCCGTGAAGCCCATTAGCGGTGTGGCAACGGGTCAGAGTAAAGACCTTGATAAGTTCATCCGAACAAAAGCCTCGTAACTCAAGACATCCACAGAGCTCCCACTATCAATTAGAATTCTTTTTACAGGGTGTTTAGCTATAGTCATGGACACCACGATGCTGTCGTCATGTTTATTAACTATCCCATCTAGATCCTTTCCGAAGAAAGGTATTACAGAGTCTATACCCTCTCGCGGCCTCTTCGAACCACCATCCGTTCCCCAAGAGATCATAGCTATGGTCTTTCAGTTGGGGTATTATCCACGCCAGCCGGGCGACCTGGGGGCACCGTGGGGCCCATCGCGGGGAGATTCCCCCTTCGAACAAACTTGCCTAGGTGGCCTTGCTGAACCAGCTCCTCGATGGCCTTTTTTAGATGGCGGCAGTCTTCGGTGTCATGGCCGTAGTCCCGGTGGTACCGGCAGTAAAACTCCTTTTTGCGGGGGCCCCCGGACTTCAAGGGAGCCGGACGCTTGAAATACGGTTCCTCCTCGATCTCTAGTAGGATGTGAGAGATGGGAGCCATGAGGGGAGTGAACTGCTCTTTAGGAATCAGCGCCTGTGGCCGGCGATCTGAGCGTCGTGGAGGCTCGGGCTTCCGAGGTTGTGCACCAGCGCAGTCAGAAGGCGGCGGTTTATTACCAGGGTTCTTGTCAACTTCTCTCCTAGAAGAATCTGCTTCGTCAGCGCGGATGTACTTCTGTGCCTGGCTCAGAAGCTCGGCGTAGGAGCGTGGAGGCTTCTTATCCAGGGAGTAAGCAAATCTGGACGGGCGAAGTCCTCTCTTCAGGGCCAAGGTGGCGACGGAGTCTTTCAGGTTGTACACCTCCAGCGCTGCTTCCTTAAATCGAGCGACGAAATCCTTTAAGGTCTCGCCACTCTTCTGCTGGACAGCAAAGAGGCTATCGGCAACTCGTGGGATCTTTCGACAGGCATCAAAATGAGCCAGGAAGGATCCCTCAAGTTGCCGAAACGAGTTGATGCTGCGTGGGGGCAGACGGGAGTACCATGCGCGTGCCGCCTTACGGAGCGTGGCCGGAAAGGCGACGCATAACAAGGAATCCGTCGCTCCCTGGACCTGCATGAGGACTTTGTAGCTTTCCAGATGGTCCAGGGGGTCCGTCGTTCCGTCATATGGATCCAATTGAGGGAGACGAAACCGGGGGGGGACCGGTTCCTCCATGATATGGCGAGAAAGCGGGGGGCGACGCTCATTAACAATATAAGCATAATTTTTTAGAAAGCAATTACTATATATTTTTATTGTTAAATATGAGGATTGCATAATTTGTTATCAATATAAGCATGCATTTCTAATTAACAAACCTCTTGAATTACAGGTGTCGTGTTCAAAAAGGAAAAGAAAATGATTACAGATCCTTGAGGATCTCAAATGCCAATTAATATTAGTCTAATTTTTTTATGGCTGTCATTATATATGTTCCTCTATATTCCTTTCTTTCTTTTTGCTGCAGACTCAATTTTCAATCTTGCAATCACAAGCGCCAACTGACCAACTTCATTAATTTACAGCTAGCATTAAATATTAGTATTCTGAACAATTCACTCATATAATTTGCAAGAAGAACATTGTTAACCCTAACTAATACATTAGACAGCCGCACAAAACAACGACCAGAATCACAAAACCTGTGGTCTTCCTCTGTCTGAGTGGTTTTTCTCAGTTATCCACATGAATGAGATGAGTGGAATGCTGATCCTAGGACCATCTACAACCACCTCTAACCAAACCAATGTAGAATAAACCAAGTTGGCATGAGAAATGTAAAGGCCCTTTCTTTCCTAAGATCGGACAAATGGCATATAGAAGTACCTCATCGATGATGTCTGGTTCTAAACAGACTGGAGAAAGCGCATTGTACTTCCGTACTCTCTACTTCTCTGGCAAATCTTGGTCCTGGCCGGTCATGTAAAAAGGACAACAATCATGTTGCAATCTATTCATTATTTTCATAGTTCATGCGTCGATCGTGCTTCCATTCATTATGTTTGTTTGTATGTCGATTGTGCCCGTCTCTTCAGAGATATCCGATAAAAAATGTCAATCGTGCTTCAAGATGCCAGCAGGAAGAGTTGATGAGTATCTTAGCTTCTAGTCAATCAATGGTTTTGGTGTTGTAGAAATTTTTTTATTGGGATATGTGGCCCTAGTTGCTTTGTAATTTGCTTTGTTCGGGACATACTCATTAGCTAAGTTAATGGCAGGAGCATAGATGAACAATTAGCAGGATCCCACGTTCTATTAACATAATTGATATCGAAAATCCTGTTTTGTAATGAAGAATGAAAAAGTCTTTGAACATCGCCTCCAATGCAAGATGGTCTGCATTGGACGCGGTGATTCATCCGCACATAACCCGTATGTCTGTGCTTTGGGATTCCGAGCGGCCCTTCAGTGCGGACTCATGCTTGGATGAATTATCATGTCTAGAGCGGTGTACAAAGATTTTTTCAACAAAGAATTTTTCAAGCCTATTAAAGCTGGTTTGGCAACTTGTTATCCCAACTATTATATTTATTGCTTTAATTTCTATGATTTACACCACTTCATGTGACGGGACCACTGTTGCTGGACCAATTCCAAAACTGAGCTAGGAGAATAGGTTTATCGTGTGAAGCAGAAATTTGGAGCAAGTTCAGTTTTTTTAAGCAAAAAAATGAGCTAGTTCAAATTGATATCCTCAAGAAGGCTGATGAGAAATTCAGCATCAATTTGGATAATAATGATAATTTTGAAAAAGAGAGATTAGTTCTAGACCTCCAGTTAAGCCATAGTTAGGCCTGATAAGCCACCCTCTTTTACAAAATGATGCAGAGCGGAAACAACAAAATCGGTTGAATTACATCATTTTACCTCTCATACACTACAAAAAGAGGGAAAATTATTACCATTACATTGTCAACCTATTAGCTTAATGCATAGCTGCATAAAAATGCCTACTAAAGTCCTTGGTCTTTGGCTATAACAATTTATGAATCAGCTTGTTGGCTTGGTCTAAACTGCCTATATCAAAGGTAGATCAAATCTTAATAAGATCCTCGCTGCATGTGTGCTTCTCTCATAAGCCAAATCTTCACCTGAGACCGTTTTGATTTGCAAATTCGATTTCAGCAAAGCATTCGATAGAATCAAGCCTAACTACCTTCAAAGGGTTCTTCTTAGGAAAGGATTTTCATTTAGGTGGATTGGTTCGATTCATAATTTACTCCTTTCCTTCAAAATTGCTATCACCATCAATGAAGAATTAAGGAATTCATTACCATGAAAAAGGAGCCTTAGACAACATGATCCCTTATCTCCTTATCCAATTATCTTTGCAACCGATCTTCATTGCAGAATTTTGTGTAAGGTTTCTGCAGATAACATCCTTTAAGGACATTGGAAATCAATTTTGTCAAGATGGCACACAAATCTTACGGTATGCAAATGATGCCCTAATCTTCATAATGGCAAAAAAGGAGTATATTGCTGCGTTTAAAGTTATTCTCTGTTCCTTGGGAATGATTTCTAGTTTATCTATTAATTTCTCCAAGAGTTAAATGCTTACATGTGGAAAATTTGCATCATCACCTAAAAAATTTGCTCATTGGTCCAAGTTGTCTTGTTTCCCTTCCCTTCAAGTATCTTGGCCTTCCACTTGGAGCCAAGAGGCCAATTCAGTCAGATTAAAAAAATCTACTTCAAAAAATTGATGCTAAGCTTGCTTCATGAAAAAAAAAATTACTGTTATTTGGAGGAAGGCTTACCCTTATAAATTCGATGATTTTTTACACTTTTTCTTTATTTTATCCTTATCTTCAAAGCACCCCTTCGGTTTATTAAAAAATTTGACAAACTTAGAAGGTTTGAGCAATTCCGCTATTGCATCTAATCTTTCACATAAAATAGTTGGAAGAAGGTGTGCAAGTCTAAAAGTGAAACTTGTATCTAGAAGAAATAAATTTCAGGGGCTTACCATAGAAAGATCCAACTTTCAGTCAGTTGAAAATCACCCAAAAGGTGTTCTTCCATTTGGAAAGATATCACCTCCATTCTCTCTATTTTAAAGAATAGGGTCAAATTCCATGTGGGTAATGGGTTCAATGTCTTATTTTGTAACATTAGCGAAGTTAATGGCAGGAGCATAGATGAACAATTAGCAGGATCCAACGTTCTATTAACATTAATGATATAGAAAAATTCCTATTTTGTAACAAAGAATGAAAAAGTCTTTGAAAACCACCTCCGATGTAAGATGGTCTGCATTGGACGCGGTGATTCGCCCGCGCATAACCTGGGCGTCTGCGCTTTGGGATTCACAAGTGGCCCTTCGGTGCAGACTCATGCAAGGATGAATTATCATGTATAGAGCAGTGTACAAAGGTTTTTTCGACAAAGAATTTCTCAGGCCCATTAAAGCTGGTTTGGCAACTTGTTATCCCAACTATTCTATTTATTGCTTTAATTTTTGTGATTTACACCACTTAATGTGATGGGAGCATTGTTGCTGGACCATTTCCCAAACCGAGCTAGGAGAATAGGTTCATCGTGTTAAGCAGAAATTTGGAGCAAGTTCAGTTTTTTTAAGCGAAAAAATGAGATAGATCAAATTGATATCCTAAAGAAGGCTGATGAGAAATTCAGCATCAATTTTAATAATAATGATAATTTTGGGAAAGAGAGATTAGCTCTAGACCTCAAGTTAAGCCATAGTTGGGCCTGATAAGCCACCCCCTTTTGCAAAATGATGCAGAGCACAAAATCGGCTGAATTACATCATTTTAGCTCTCATACACTACAAAAAGAGGGAGCATTATACCATCACATTGTCAACCTATCAGCTTAATGCATAGCTGCATAAAAATGCCTAATAAAGTCCTTGGTCTTTGGCTGTAACAATTTATGAATTAGCTTGTTGGCTTGGTCCAAACTGCCTATATCAAAGGTAGATCAATTCTTAATAATATCCTCGCTGCATGTGTGCTTCTCTCATAAGCCAAATCTTCACCTGAGACCATTTTGATTTGCAAATTCGATTTCAACAAAGCATTTGATAGAATCAAGCCTAACTACCTTCAAAGGGTTCTTCTTAGGAAAGGATTTTCATTTAGGTGGATCGGTTCGATTCATAATTTACTCCTTTCCTTCAAAATTGCTATCAACATCAATGAAGAATTAAGGAATTGGTTACCATGAAAAAGGAGCCTTAGACAACATGATCCCTTATCTCCTTATCCAATTATCTTTGCAACCGATCTTCATTGCAGAATTTTGTGTAAGGTTTCTGCAGATAACATCCTTTAAGGACATTGGAAATCAATTTTGTCAAGATGGCACACAAATCTTACGGTATGCAAATGATGCCCTAATCTTCATAATGGCAAAAAAGGAGTATATTGTTGCGTTTAAAGTTATTCTTTGTTCCTTGGGAATGATTTCTAGTTTATCTATTAATTCTCCAAGAGTTAAATGCTTACATGTAGTAAATTTGCATCATCACCTAAAAAATTTGCTCATTGGTCCAAGTTTTCTTGTTTCCCTTCCCTTCAGGTATCTTGGCCTTCTGCTTGGAGACAAGAGGCCAATTCACTCAGATTAAAAAAATCAACTTCAAAAAATTGATGCTAAGCTTGCTTCATGAAAAGAAAAATTACTGTTATTTGGAGGAAGGCTTACCCTTATAAATTTGATGATTTTTTCATTTTTTCTTTATTTTATCCTTATCTTCAAAGCACCCCTTCAGTTTATTAAAAAATTTGATAAACTTAGAAGGTCTTTTCTATGGAGCAGTTCCGTTGTTGCATCTAATCTTTCACATAAATCATTTGGAAGAAGATGTGCAAGTCTAAAAGTGAAACTTGTATCTAGAAAAAATAAATTCAGGGGCTTACCATAGAAAGATTCAATTTTCAGTCGGTTGAAAATCACCCAAAAGGTATTCTTCCATTTGGAAAGATATCACCTCCATTCTCTCTGTTTTAAAGAATAGGGTCAAATTCCATTGTGGGTAATGGGTTCAATGTGTTATTTTAGAAACGGACCTAGATATGCATTGTGCCATTGAGATCCAATATCTTTTCAATTAATAGGCGCAGAGAATTGGGTCCCAATCCATTTCTAGGCCATCAAGCTTTGATACTAAGGTAGTGTTTGATAGAAAAAATATTATCCATGGATAAGTGTACGGGATAGAGTTTATCCCTTGGCTATTCCTAGGGATATCCTTTGGCTATCCTATTGGTCATATCAAATGTAAAAAGGTAAATCTATAGGATAACTTTTTTTTACTCTTATTTGGAGGGATAACCAGCTATTCCTGCATTTTTTAGGAAATAAATTGAAGGGATAACCCATGGTTAACTATGGATTATCCTTTCGGTTAACTTTATTCCCAGCTATCTCTTATAGTTATGACTTTTGGAAATAAGAGGGGATATCCCTTCTTCTTTCCTATTTCAAACATTACCTAAGTTATCAGAAGAGTGGCACTTCTTATCTACGCTTCTCACAAATGTCTCTCCCTCTTATAAGAAAAGATCTTCCTATTTGGAGGCCTACTGAAAATAAATGATTTACTTCTACTTTACCATATTCATTTCTGAATACACTACAAGAAAATACTGAAATAGCGACGCAAACATGCGTCGCTAAATTGTGACCACTTTGCGACGCCTCTGTGACAATAAAATATTACGACGCAATTAGCGACGCATTAGCGACTCAATTAACCAGAAAATCAAAAAAAATTAAATTTTAATATTGCGACGCAAATAATGCATCGCAATATTTTTAAATTGATTTTTTATTAAATATAAATATCAAAAAAAATATTGCGATGCAACTCAGTGCGTCGCAATGTTTTTAACAGAATTAAATATGTTAAATAGCGACGCATAGCGACGCAATAAAACAAAAAATTAAAAAAATTATTTTTAATTTAGTGACGCACCAATTGCATCGTAAGAAATTTAAATAAAATTAAATTTTATAAAATTTAAATATCGGAAAAAAATATTGCGACGCAACATAGTGCGTCGCAATGTTTTTAAAAGAATTAAATATATTAAATAGCGACGCATTAGCGACACAATAAATCAAAAAATTAGAAAAATTATTTTTAATTTAGCGATGCACCAATTGCATCACAAATAATTTAAATGAAATTAAATTTTTTAAAGTATAAATATTTAAAAAATATTGCGACGCAACTCAGTGCGTCGCAATGTTTTGAAAAAATTAAATATTTTAAATAGCGACGCATTAGCGATGCAATAAACCAGAAAATAAATTAAAATTATTTTTTAATTTAGCAATGCAATAAATTCGTCGCAATTATTTTAAATAAAATTAAATTTTATAAAGTATAAATATGAGAAAAAATAATTGCGACGTAACACAGTGCGTTGCAATGTTTTTAAAAAATTAATTATGTTAAATAGCGACGCATTAGCGACGTAATAAGTCAAAAATTAATTAAAGAAATTATGTTTTAATATAGCGACGCACTTATTGCATCGTAATTATTATAATTAAAATTAATTTTTTATATAATATAATTATCATATTAAAAAATTACGACGCAACCCTTTGCGTCGTAATATATTTAAAAAAATTAATTATGTTAAATAGCGATCGGTCCAAAATCGATCGTGACCGATCGGAATAAGGGCTTGGATCGATCGCAACCCTCGGATCGTCGCCGATCGGACCGATCGCCACGGTTCGAGATCGGTCGTGGCCGATCGGGATCAGGGCTTGGATCGATCGCAACCGTCCGATCGTCAGCGATCTTGGACCGATCGCATCGGTCTGGAATCGGTCATGGCCGATCGGGATGAGGGCTTGGATCGATCGCAACGTCGGATCATCGCCGATCGGACCGATCACCACGGTTCAGATCGGTCGTGGCTGATCGGGATCAGGGCTTGGATCGATTGCAACCATCGGATCGCCAACGATCTTGGACCGATCGCAACGGTCCGGGATTGGTCGTGGCCGATCGGGATCAGGGCTTGGATCCATCGCAACCGTCGGATCGTCGCCGATCGGACCAATCGCCACGGTCCGAGATCGGTCGTGGCTGATCGGGATCAGGGCTTGGATCGATTGCAACCGTCGGATCGCCAGCGATCTTGGACCGATCGCAACGGTCCGGGATCGGTCATGGCCGATCGGGATCAGGGCTTGGATCCATCGCAACCGTCGGATCGTCGCCGATCAGACCGATCGCCACGGTCCGAGATCGGTCATGGCCGATCGGGATCATGGCTTGGATCGATCGCAACCGTCGGATCATCGCCGATCTCGGACGGATTGCAACTGTCCAAGATAGGTCGTGGCCGATCGGGATCACGGCTTGGATCGATCGCAACCGTCGGATTGCCAGCGATGTCGGACCGATCGCATCGGTCTGGAATCGATCATGGCCGATCGGGATGAGGGCTTGGATCGATCGCAACCGTCGGATCGTCGCCGATCGGACCGATCGCCATGGTCCGAGATCGGTCGTGGCTGATCGGGATCACAGCTTGGATCGATTGGAACCGTTAGATCGCCAGTGATCTTGGACCGATCGCAACGGTCCATGATCGGTCGTGGCCGATCGGGATCAGGGCTTGGATCGATCGCAACCGTCGGATCGTCGCCGATCGGACCGATCGCCACGGTCCGAGATCGATCGTGGCCGATCGGGATCATGGCTTGGATCGATCACAACCATCGGATCGTTGCCGATCGGACCGATCGCCACGGTCCGAGATCGGTCGTGGCCGATCGGGATCACGGCTTGAATCGATCGCAACCGTCGGATCATCGCCGATCTCGGACGGATTGCAACGATCCGAGATAGGTTGTGGCCGATCGAGATCAGGGCTTGGATCGATCACAACCGTCGGATCTTTGCTGATCAGACCGATTGCCATGGTCCGAGATCGGTCGTGGCCGATCGGGATCAGGGCTTCGATCGATCGCAAACATCGGATCGTTGCTGATCGGACCAATCGCCACGGTCCGAGATCAGTCGTGGCCGATCGGGATCAGGGCTTGGATCAATTGCAACCGTCGGATCGCCAGCGATCTTGGACCGATCGCAACGGTCCGGGATCGGTCGTGGCCGATCGGGATTAGGGCTTGGATCGATCGCAACCGTCGGATCGCCAGCGATCTTGGACCGATCGCAACGGTCCAGGATCGGTCGTGGCTGATCAGGATCATGGCTTGGATCGATCACAACCGTCGGATCGTCGCCGATCAGACCGATCGCCACAGTCCGAGATCGGTCATGGCCGATCGGGATCACTCTTGGATCGATCGCAACCGTCGGATCGTCGCCGATCTTGGACCGATCGCAACGGTCCAGGATCGATCGTGGCTGATCGAGATCAGGGCTTGGATCGATCACAACCGTCGGATCTTTGCCGATCGGATCAATTGCCACGGTCCGAGATCGGTCGTGGCCGATCGGGATCAGGGCTTGGATCGATCGCAACCGTCGGATCGTTGCCGATCGGACCGATTGCCACGGTCCGAGATCAGTCATGGCCGATCGGGATCAGGGCTTGGATCGATTGCAACCGTTGGATCGCCAGCGATCTTGGACCGATCGCAACGGTCCGGGATCGGTCGTGGCCGATCGGGATCAGGGCTTGGATCGATCGCAACCATCGAATCGCCAGCAATCTTGGACCGATCGCAACGGTCCGGGATCGATCGTGGCCGATTGGGATCAGGGCTTGGATCATCGCAACCGTCGGATCGTCGCCGATCGGACCGATAGCCACGGTCCGAGATCGATCGTGGCCGATCGGGATCACGGCTTGGATCGATCGCAACCATCGGATCGTTGCCGATCGGACCAATCGCTACGGTCCGAGATCGGTCGTGGCCGATCGGGATCACGGCTTGGATCGATCGCAACCGTCGGATCATCGCCGATCTCGGACGGATTGCAACGGTCCGAGATAGGTTGTGGCCGATCGGGATCAGGGCTTGGATCGATCACAACTGTCGAATCTTTGCCGATCGGACCGATTGCCACGGTTCGAGATCGGTCGTGGCCGATCGGGATTAGGGCTTCGATAGATCGCAAACGTCGGATCGTTGCCGATCGGACCGATCGCCACGGTCCAGATCAGTCGTGGCCGATCGGGATCAGGGCTTGGATCGATTGCAACCGTTGGATCGCCAGCGATCTTGGACCGATCGCAACGGTCCGGGATCGGTCGTGGCCGATCAGGATCAGGGCTTGGATCGATCGCAACCGTCGGATCGCCAGCGATCTTGGATCGATCGCAACGGTCCGGGATCGGTTGTGGCCGATCGGGATCAGGGCTTCGATCGATCGCAACCGTCGGATCATCGCCGATCAGACCGATCACCACGGTCCAGGATCGGTCGTGGCCGATCGGGATCACGGCTTGGATCGATCGCAACCGTCGGATCATCGCCGATCTTGGACCGATCGCAACGGTCCGGGATCGGTCGTGGCCGATCGAGATCAGGGCTTGGATCGATCACAACCGTCAGATCATTGCCGATCGGACCGATCGCCACGGTCCGAGATCAGTCGTGGCCGATCGGGATCATGGCTTGGATCGATTGCAATCGTCGGATCGCCAGCGATCTTGGACCGATCGCAACGGTCCGGGATCGGTCGTGGCCGATCGGGATCAGGGCTTGGATCGATCGCAACCGTCGGATCACCAGCGATCTTGGACCGATCGCAACGGTCCGGGATCGGTCGTGGCCGATCGGGATCAGGGCTTGGATCGATCGCAACCGTCGAATCGTCGCCGATCAGATCGATCGCCACGGTCCGAGATCGGTCGTAGCTGATCGGGATCACGGCTTGGATCGATCGCAACCGTCGGATCGTCGCCAATCTCGGATGGATCGCAACGGTCCGAGATCGGTCGTGGCCGATCGGGATCATGGCTTGGATCGATCGCAACCGTTGGATCTTTGCCGATCGGACCGATTACCACGGTCCGAGATCGGTCGTGGCCGATCGGGATCAGGGCTTCGATCGATCGCAAACGTCGGATCACTTATAATTACTCAAAAAAAAAGTTATGAAAAAGTTTAAAAAATATTATAAAATTATTGCGACGCCATAGCGACGCATTTTAGAAGAAAAATTAAACAAATATTGCGACGCAATGTATGCATCGCAATATTTTTAGTAAATATATTTTTATCAGTATTAATAAATAAAAAAATATAATATTACGACACATAATTTACGTTGTAATTATTTTTAAATAAATATATCTAATTAAAAATATTAAAAAATTATTGCGACACAATAAGGCATCGCAATTATTATCATAAATTATTAATATTATCATTAATAAATAATTAAGAATTTTTGCGACTCCGTAGCGATGCATTTTAGAAAAAAAATAAATAAATATTGCGACGAAATATATGCGTCACAATTATTTTTAGTAAATACAAATTTTTTCAGTATTAATAAATAAAAGAAATATAATATTGCGACGCATAAGTTGCGTCGCAATGTTTTTAAAATAAATTTATGTAATTAAAAATTTTATAAAATATAATGCGACGCCATTTTTCATCGCAATTATTAACATTAATTATAAATATTATCATTTATAAATATTAAAAAATTATTGCGATGCCTTAGCGATGCATTTAAAAAAAAATAAATAAATATTGCGACGAAATATATGCGTCGCAATTATATATGATTTTTATCAGTATTAATAAATAAAAGAAATATAATATTGCGACGCAAACATGCGTCGCAATATTATTAAAATACATATAGCTGATTAAAAATATTAAAAAATTATTGCGACGCAATTTTGTGTCGCAATTATTATCATAAATTTTAAATATTATCATTTAAAAATATTTAAAAATTATTGTGACGCACTGCTTACGTCGCAATTATTGTAATAAGTTATTATTTTAATCAATTTAAAATATTAAAAAAATATTGCGATGCCTTAGCGACGCAATTCTTAGATAAAAATAAATTTTCCGCCGGATGTTGGCGCCAAGTTAGCGACGCATTAGCGACGCAATTATTGGCGTCGCTATGTTTTCATAAAATTATAATAAAACCATATTAACGATGGATTAGTGACGCACTAATGAGTCGCTAAGACATAATAAATTAAAAAAAATATTGTGACCATATAGCGATGCAAATTATTGCGTCGCTAATTACTTATATATAAGACAGCCTTCTCTTCTTCTTCTTCCCCGTCTTGACCTAGCCGCCGCCGTGCTCTAAAAATTTTCGGCTCCCACCTCGCTGCTCCGGCGCCTCCCTGTGGTCCTCCGGCTCCCCGGCGTTCTCATCCGACTTCGGCTTCTTCTCTCGACCAAGGTAAGCTCCCACACTCTAAAAAATTTTTTTTTTTTAATGATTTCCCTCCGGCCACGGCCGCTGCCGTGGCCGGTAGTGGCCTGGCCATGGTGGCCAGGCCACTGTCACAAAAAAAAAATTTATTTTTTCTTAACATGGGGGGGCGAAACCCCCCCCCCCCCCCGCCCCCCCCCCTTTTTTTTCTTGTCCGGCCACGGCCGTGGCCGCGGCCGGACAAGGCGGCCACGGCCGTGGCCACGGCCGGACAAGGCAGCCACGGCCGCTGCCGTGGCCGGCAGTGGCCTGGCCACGGTGGCCAGGCCACTGTCACAAAAAAAAAAAATTTCTTGGAAACCCCCTCGCCCCCCCCCCCCCCCCCTTTTTTTCTTGTCCGGCCACGGCCGTGGCCGCTGTCGGACAAGGCGGCCACGGCCGCTGTCGTGGCCGTCTTCTCCGGCCACGGCTGCTGCCGTGGCCGGCAGTGGCCTGGCCATGGTGGCCAGGCCACTGTCACAAAAAAAAAAATTTCTTAACAGGGGGGGGGGGGGAACCCCCCCCCCCCCTTTTTTCTTGTCGGGCCACGGCCGTGGCCGCGGCCGGACAAGGCGGCCACGGCCGCTGCCGTGGCCATCTTCTCCGGCCGCGGCCGCTGCCGTGGCCATCTTCTCCGGCCGCGGCCGCTGCCGTGGCCGGCAGTGGCCTGGCCACGGTGGCCAGGCCACTATCACAAAAAAAAAAAAAAATTTCTGCCGTGGCTGGCCAGGCCACTGTCACTCAAAAAAAAAAACAAATTAGTTAGGGGGGGCCACGGAGCTGTTTGGATAGACTGATTGTTATGTCTTAATTATTCAATAATATTTGTAATGCTAGATAGGAAGTCTTGTTGTATTATTATTTAATTTGCATAATGTTTATGCAATAATTAATTTAAGCAGAATGTTTATGCAATAGTATTTATGCATTATACTTTTTACATTTGTTATGTCTTGATTATTTATATTCTGCTGCAAACTAAATGATGCATTAAATTTGAATGCTAAATAAAAAGTTTGTTGTAATATTATTTAATTTTCAGCAACAAATTAGTAGTTTCAATGATTTACATTTTAGTATTCACAAACATTTGTATTTGACACAATAATCTTAAAAAGTTAGTGATTACATGTATAATTCACAAGAAGTTAAGAATAACAAGCATAAGTTCGATTGTCTTCGGACTTCCATAATCACAGCACTTTAACCTTTAGACCCGTTTGAGAATTTGTAAGCCTTAGTCTTGCAAATTCTCAAATTGTCCTGGTGGACAGTTTGGGAATATTTCTTGTGACATGTTAGTCTGCTAGTAATCATCGTTGGGTGAGATTCTTGAATGGGATAGGGCCTTACCTTATAGACATGGAGTGATGGTAGAATTATTTAAGACACTTGCTAGCTATGCCAAACTCAAGCCCTCCCTTTAGCCATGAACCTGTGCATCGGTCCTTGCTAGCACGCCAAGGATCGTAGCCGTGGCTCGCCCTTGCATGGTAGGGTCCTTAGTTGCCTAAAAAAAATTGGTGTACTTATAAATGATTTAATGGTTGTTATTAACCTTAGTTGTGACCAAGAAATAATTTAGTTATATATTTAGTAATACTAATATAGTTTTATTTTGTAGTTTCATTTAATGATTTACCAGACTTTGTATAAGTCGGTCAAAAATGAGCGGGGCTCGCTCATGGATGTATGCAAGGATAAAAGATGGCTTGCTGAATCCAGATTTTCTGAATGGATTGGAAGAATTTATCGCATTTGCATGTAGCCAACCTGAATGGATGGATGGCCCTAGGATTAGGTGCCCATGCAACTTCCACAGGTGTCAGAATAAAGCCTACAGAGATGTGGAAACTGTTAAGGTGCATTTGTGTAAGAAGGGTTTGTTCCTGATTACTATGTTTGGTACTGTCATGGTGAACCAGAGGATATTCCAGTAGCTGTTATAGGCCAACAAGAGTCAATTCCCGTAGATGAACCATTTGTGAATTTAAACACATATGAACAAATGGTGATGAATGCATCGGGTAATGACTTCAATCAGAATACATTTATGGAAGAACCAAATCCAGAAGCACAACAATTTTATGATATGTTGCATGCTGCAAATCAAGAATTGTATCCTGGGTGTGAGGGTCATTCCCAGTTCTCTACAGCTGCTCGAATGTTGAATATTAAGGCAGAACATCGATTATCAGAAAAGGCGTTCAATTCTGTAGCTGAGTTAATCAAAGAAATTCTGCCAAATGACAATGTTGCCGCAGACAGTTTTTACGCAACAAAGAAGTTGTTGCGTGGGCTTGGGCTCCCAGTTAATAAGATCGATTGTTGCTTGAACAATTGTATGATATTTTGGGGTGAAGACTCAGAGCTGAGATGGTGTAAGATTTGTGGGCAATCGAGGTTCAAAAACACCGAAGGAGGAGCCGGTACAAGTAGGAGGAAAAGTGTGCCTTACAAGAGGATGCATTACTTTCCTCTTACCCCACGCCTGCAGAGATTATACAGATCTGAGGCAACAGCTGCTGATATGAGATGGCATGCCGAACATGAATCTAAAGAGGATGAAATGCGGCATCCATCAGATTCAAAGGCTTGGAAGCATTTCAATGAAAATCATCCTGATTTCGCTGAAGATATAAGGAATGTGAGATTAGGTCTTTGTACCGATGGCTTCCAACCATTTGGTCAAGCGGGGCAACAGTATTCATGTTGGCCTGTGATACTGACTGTATATAACCTTCCTCCGTGGAAGTGCATGAAAGATACTGCAATGTTTTTAACCGTTTTGGTTCCAGGACCATCAAATCCAAAGGAAAAGATTGATGTCTTTCTGCAACCGTTGGTGGCCGAATTGAAAATGTTGTGGGAAACAGGAGTGTAGCCTACGACATTTCTATGAAACAGAATTTCTTAATGAGAGCTGCTTTGATGTGGACAATAAGTGATTTTCCGGCATATGCAATGTTGTCTGGTTGGAGCACTGCTGGACGTCTGGCATGCCCTCATTGCATGTATGATTCGGATGCATTTACATTGCAGAAGAGTGGTAAGCAGTCATGGTTTGATAACCATAGGAAGTTCTTGCCCCCAAATCATCCTTACAGGCGTAACTTGATCGCCTTCCGGAAGAACAAAGCAGTCACAAAATTTGCCGAACCGGTTAGGTCCGGCACGGATCTATTTGATTCTATAGAGCATTTGGGGTTGATGTATGCATGGGAACCGGATGCAGATAGAATAAATAGCCGTATATGTAAAGAACATAACTGGAAGAAGCGAAGTATATTTTGGGATTTGCCTTATTGGAGCACAAATCTCATCCGGCACAACTTGGATGTTATGCATATCGAGAAAAATTTCTTTGATAACATATTTAACACGGTGCTAAACATCCCGGGAAAAACAAAAGATACTGCAAAGTCAAGAGAAGAACTTAATCAGTACTGCAGAAGAGGTGATTTGAGAAGGAGTGCCGATGGGACCTATCCTAAAGCATGTTACACTCTTGACAGAAATTCACGAGAAGTTTTATGTAACTGGCTTAGAGGGTTAAAATTTCCAGATGGTTATGCCTCAAATATCGGTAGGTGTGTGGACATGCATAAGCTCAAGTTGTTCGGCATGAAGAGCCACGACTGCCATGTTTTCATGCAACGATTATTACCTATAGCTTTTCGTGAGTTGCTTCCGCAACATGTCTGGAAGGCAATTACGGAGCTCAGCTTATTCTTCAAGGAGTTATCTGCCGCAGTCATTACTTCTGCATCCATGGCAAGGCTTGAGGAGGAAATTCCAATTATTTTATGCAAGCTTGAGCGAATATTTCCTCCCAGTTTTTTTGACTCAATGGAGCATTTACCGGTTCACTTGCCATACGAAGCGAGCATAGCTGGTCCCGTGCAGTATCGCTGGATGTATCCTTTCGAGAGGTAAATATATACATCATTAAGATATGTTGACATTTTAAATATTATTTCATTGCTTGAAAAATTCGTTAATTTTTTGTTGCAACTTTACATATAGGTATCTTAAGAAGTTAAAAAATAATGTGCGTAATAAGGCAAGGGTTGAAGGTTCTATATGCAATGCACACTTGGTCGAAGAAGTTTCAGCTTTTGCCTCACATTACTTTGAGGGTCACGTCCACACGAGGAGCCGAAATCATGGTCGTAACGATGACGTATGTGTGGACGAAGCAGAAGCTAATGACGGTAGAATATCAATTTTTAAAGCTATCGGCCGTTCATTTGGTGGGCAGAAGTCAAGAAATCTTAGCGATATGGAGTATAATGCAGCACATTATTACATCCTAATGAACTGTCGAGAAGTCGATCCATATATTGAGTAAGTGTATACTTCAATGCTAAATTAAAAATTTAAATTTAAATAACAATATACCATAATATTTAATTTCTAACATTAGTTTTCATCCTTTTCATCCCATAAGGATGTTTTGTGATAGACAACGACAGATGAATCCCGACATCAGTCAAGTTGCAATTGGGCAGAAATTAGAAACGGAGTTTGCTTACTGGTTTTATGAATTTGTGAGTAGTATCACTCAATCAATTTCGATAATGGTTATTATTTTTTGAATTGGATGTCAATAGCTTATTAATTTATAGGTCAACGGTCCATGGTCCACAACCGACAATATTTTCATTAAATGTCTATCGCAATGGCCATTGAAGACCGTAACAACCTCTACTGGCTATTTTGTAAATGGGTACAAATTTCAGATTGAACGATTAGCAGCTTCAAGAGGCACGCAGAACTGGGGCGTGTGTGTGAAGGAGAAAGTGTTGGAGCAAATATGCAGGATTATTATGAAAGTTAGTAGAGGTGGTTGAAGTTGAATATCCCGGTTGGCCTATGAAACGAACCGTATTGTTTCGTTGTGATTGGTTCGATCCGATAGTTCCTGTGGGCAAAAGGGTTCATAACGACTACAATTTGGTTGAAGTGAACCATCGACGAAGATTGCAGAAATATGACCCATTCATCCTTGCATCCCAAGCTCAGCAAGTCTTTTACTGTGGATATCCAAGTTTGCGCAACGACAAGCGAGATTGGTGGGCTGTTTCTAAAATCGTCCACGTTCAACAATCGTATTAGAGGAGAGTTCATCAAGTCAATCAGCCGAGTGCCCTGCATTTCAAGAGGATGAGATGGAAATGCATGCAATTGAGGATGACACAAGGGCTCCTGAAACATCACTTAGAGATCCAAATGGTGATGTCCAAGAAATTGCGGATGCAAATGTTCGGTTTCCTTCCGATGATAATGAAACTGATTCGCAATCCGATATGGCATTGGATGTTGAACCAATATTTCATGAAACAAATGACACCGATTAAACATAGAGGTTTTTTAAAATTTAACTTTTTTTTATAAGTGTTAAATTCTTACATAGTCAATCATTAATCGTAATTTAATTGTGTGAATCTTTAGTATTTTCAGTATGACGGGCAGAGGTAGATCTACCGACGATAGACGGAGTGAGAAGGGACGTAGCCCTGCTACATCAGATCACATGAGCGTCGAGATGGAGAGTTTGTATCTCCAGCAGTGGCGCAGCCTTCGATCTCTCCAGCAGTATTACCATCTAGCCGATCGGCACATACCTCCGAGAGTTCTTCCACCATCGGCCGCACTTTACTTTGACTTGATGCTCAGGGGATGTAAGTATATACTAATTAAAATATATGTTGATGTTTTTAAGTCAATTACTTATAAACATGCATTTTTAACAGATTCATTGAGCAGCATCATGTATCCAGCCACATCAGCGTCGTATTTCAGAGGCGTGCAGATCTCAGTGGCTACGATTGGCGCCACGTATCTCCAGCCACAAGGGAGTTTTATTTTTCTGAGTTTCAGGTAAACTTATTAAATATAATTTATCAGTAATATAAAATTTCTTAAACTTAATAAATTCAGAAACTAACTGTTTATTTTAATGCAGAAAAAGTTTACATGGGATCCTGCCAGCCATGATGCCATTAGGGCAGCATGGGAGGCTCTGACGCGACGCCGATACTCCGACATGCTTCATCGTTGGAGGTCATCGGGTCAGCGTCCTGCGCACATGCCAGAGGGTATTTGGCACAAGTGGCAGCAGGCCTGGGAGTCCGATGGCTGGCGCAGGAGGTCTGCATCAGCCAGCACGAACCGCCGATCTGAGAAGGGCGGTCCTGGCACGGGTCTCTCCCGCCATACTTCGGGCTCCATTTCCATTTAGGAGCACAGACGGCGTATGGTAAGAAAACATAAATATTTTAATTACTATTTTAGTTATTTATAAATATTTGTATTAATATCATTTTTTTTTATTGTTATAGTCTGAGCAGGAGGACGGAGATCTTGGTGAGTTTCGTCTATTCAGGGCGACACACACCAGGAGGGACGGTTCCTGGGTCGACACGCGATCACGGGAGGTTGCTGTAAGAAATTAGATTTATGTAGTATCTGTTTAATTTCTAAAATTTTATTTCGAGAAATTTATTAACTCATTTATTGTTGATTTCATAATTTCAAGACATGAGTCGAGGAGCTTCGCTCCCAAGCATCGCAGGTTGACTCTACTGATGGGGAGACGCCCGTCGAACTCTTAGCAGAGGAGAGTCGGCGTGTGTTTTTGGAGGCTGTTGGTGCCCAGCCACGAGACCGCAGGGTCTATGGTCTGGGCACTAGAGCTTCTACGTATTTTCCCCATCAGGCCTCCAGCTCGCGAGTTCCTGGTGATCTTCCTCCCGAGCGTTTACACGACCTTCGCAGATCTATTGCAAAGGAGATTCGTCAGGAGGTCGAGCAGGATTTTGAGGATCGTATGCGAGGCCGGGATCAGGAGATTGCAGACATGCGAGATGAGATGCATTATTTGCGGGATATGGTTAGCCGCTTGTCGTAGAGTCTTCAGCCTCCACAGCCTCCATGTGATCGCCCAGATACTTGATGTATTTTTCTTTTTTTTTATGTTGTAAAAACTTCAAAATTTTAATATATAAATTATTTTTGGAAATTTATTATTGTTTGGATTGATTGAAAAATGTTTGTATCAATATTTAGATTTAGCAAAATTGTATTAACCATTTTAATTTTTAATCTTTTATATTTTTTTAAAAACAAAATTTGCAACGCATTAGCGACTGAAATTGCATCGCTAATATTTTTAAAATATTATTATTAAATATTGCGACGCAATGACCTGGCATCGTAATAATTTAAAAATAAATTTAATAGCGATGCATTAGCGACTAAAATTGAGTCGCTATTTTATCTTAAAATTTTTAATAAATATTGCGACGCAATGACCCTGCGTTGCAATATTTTAAAATAATTTTTATTTGCGATGCATTAGCGACTCAAATTGCGTCGCTATTATACCAAAAATATTATTATTAAATATTACGACGCAGCTGTATGCGTCGCAATATTGCGACGCAATTTATTGCGTCACAATATTTAATAATAATTTTTTTTATTTTAAAAATTAATTTTAAATTTAGCGATGCATTTGCATGTTGCGTCGCAGAGAGTCGCAATATTGCGACGTAATTGCGACAAATGGGTATTGCGACGGACATTTGAGCGACGCCGTCATTGCGTCGCTATTGCGTCGCAATAGCATGTTTAGCGACGCAATTGCGACGCATTTGGGCATCGCAATATTTTATTTCTCTTGTAGTGATACTAGAATAAAAATTAGATCCTTCTTATAGTTATGTTGGCACAAAAAGATCTAGAGATATGACTGGGAAGAAACTTAACAAATACATTGGTGGCAGCTATTTATGTAATGATACTATTGAAATCTTGGACCATCTCTTTGTTTTTTTAGATATGTGGAAGGAGATTTATCTCAACCTTTAAGTCCTACCTTCTTATTCAAATATAGAATACTTCTTCATTTAATAGCCTCGTCAGCATTTTTCAAAACAAACATTGTGTTATATTGATGTTGATGAGTGCCTTGATGTGGGCTTGATGTACAAAAGAAATGCTTATATTTTTGTCTAGAAATCCAACTCGCAATTCAGACCTTTAGCCATCTTTCTCTTCCATTTAGAGCAAGGTTTGAACAATAACTTTTTATCGGGGTTTAGTCATTGATTAACAGCAGTGAAATCCCCTTGTTTGAGAAATATCCTGAGCTTTCACCCTTTATTGCCTATGCTTCACCACAACCCCTTTTTCTACTTGATTTATTGATCATTTTTCTTCCCATGAGAAATCCCTCTCACGTTCTCCTTCCCTTCACACCGTGCACTCACGAAAGTACGCTCTGGTTCCCATTTTCATCCAGATCCTCATTCAGTCGCTGGAATGCCCTTTCTCCTCCACGTGGATTTTCTTTTGGTTCCTAGACCTCCAGGCCGAGCGTGAACTTCTACCTAGCCGTGTGTTCTCCCACAGAAGCCTTCACGTAACGAAGGCCACCACAGAAGCCTTCAAGTAATGATCACACATCACGATTCTTGGAGTAATTCGATCTGTCTTCCTTCGGATCCCTTCCTTTTCGTGCCCATGCGACTTCGTTCTTGGAAGAGGGAACCACCCACGAAACCGGATCTTCGTGTCACGGCATGAAGAGAATGAAGAAGAGGGAGGAAGAAAGAGAGATAGGATGATGATAGAGGATTAGGAGAAAAGAATCTACTTCTTGTTCCATCCAAACCCTAAAAATTAGAGTTTAAATACATGATCAAGTGGGCTTGGCCTAAACTCAATAAAAATACTAATGGACTAATCCAATGAGATTAAACTAATTCTCAAGCCCGTATATATATGCGACTTGATTTAATCTCAACCCTTGGTGGTGCGGGCACCAGGATCAGGCAGAGGATTCTTAACCCTCCATGGATATCTGATTAGTTTTGATTCAAGTCTTAAGTTGAGAAATTAGGTTAGTTTAGTTCAATTTATTTTAATTTGAATCTTGTCCAGTTCAATTTATTTTAATATGAATCATGTAGTAAGTTTATTTAGCTTACAAGAGGAGACACCAGTATAAAAGAAAAAGATAAGGCCTACACATAGAAGTTGTGAAGGGACGCCCAAATGCATGCCACATAGATTTAAATTTTCAGCCCTGAATTGCAGCAGTGAAAGATGCCCATATTGTCGCCCAGTTCTTTTAAAAATTTCAACCCTGAATTCAGCCCAAAGAAGCAAGTGAAGGACGCCCAATATGGCCATCCCAAATTACTGAATTTTAAATTTTTTTCATGTATTCAAATTCAAAGGGCGCCACTTAATCCACATTTTAGGAAGAAAGTGGGCATCAATTTTAAAATTATTTTAATTTTTTTTATGAAAAGGGGCGTCTCTTTTTATTTTCATATTTGTATTTACTTGGGCCCCAAGTCTCTTATCCTATAAAAGAGACCCTCTTATATGAAAAAAATATTGAACCTTTCAATCAATCAATACAATCAATCAATTATTTTGAGTCATATTTTCCTTGGTGTTCTTATGTTCTTGCTCCTGTGCATGCCTACATCCAAGCCACCCAACCTTAAACCCTAGCCACCTTCTTGCCATCCACCAGTGGACGCCCCAAACCCTAGCCGGCCCTTGCACCCCTCCAAGCAGCTACCCAAAAGCCTTAGCCGTCGCCTTGCCCCATCCAAGGGATGCCCGAGGATCCTCGGCCGCCTCCACCTCCTTCTCCACTTCTTCATCTCTTTACCTTTATTTTGATTTTCTTTTTTTTTTTATTAGTGCTTGTATGGTGATCTTGTAGATCCCTCAGTAGCCACGAATACAGGATTCAAGGTAATCATTATCCAGGTCAGCGAATACTTGGCCGCAGATCCGTGGGCTCAGGGCTTGGTCATCTAGAGTGCATCCGCCAGGCAGAGCGACCCCTTTAGCACTTTGATCTTTCCCTCATACCAGGTACATCCCCTCTAATCTATTAGTAACTTTATTGAAGGAAAGCAAGCCCTATCGGGGCTTTTTAGCCTCGGCGATCTTTCTTCTTTACTTTTCTGTAAAACTATTTTGCGTGCGGAGTTACTTTCAGTTTTTCTGAATCTCTCTTAGGCTATTACTTCAGGAGACTAATCAACTATAATCATTAATTATATAAAATTTACTTGCATGTGAATCGGTCCTATATCACTTGGACACGCACCCAGCCCAATACAAGTTAGCCCAACCTGGGCCTTGATAGCACTACACCAGGCCCAACAGTTTCATCTATAGTTTTCCACTATCTCTGAAGCAACAAGCATGCTATATCATTTCTGAAGCAAAAGTTGGCTCTTTTATCTTTATAACTCTAGGTTCTTTTTTTTTCTAAATCTATTATCTTCAATGGATACCAATTTCACCTCTTTCTTTGTTGAGCATATTGGTCACAATATTGAACTTTAGTATATATCATCTTAGATTTTGTTAGACCAAGTCTTTAAACTTAGTCCATCATTCCCTAAGCCTGCTACCCAATTTGGCCTTGTGACACGATCGCATAACCTTAGAATAGGAGCATAAGGTCATGCAAGGTTTGTTTATCTTCAATATCTATGCAACTTAAATAATAATATCAAATGAATATATAATTCATTATTCTTAAAAATATGAATTTATTTGTATAAATACCAATATACAACCATATCTATCTACAAAGGCTCTCTCTTAACTAGCTCCGATCTTGCTCTATTGCTAAGTCATTAAGCTTCGTAAAAGATATGATAAATTTAATATGAGCTTATAGCTCAAAAAGAATCCTTATACATACAGATATGAATATACAGTTATATATGTATATAATATTTAAAATAAAATATATAACAAAAAAATAATGCTACAAACATAATACTATAAAACTATATGTCAAATATAAGAAATATTATTAGCTTTTATTATTCATGATATTTAGCTACATCACTTTGATGTCATATCCTAAATCATCATAATAGTAATATTGGCAATCTAATCATACCAATACTAATGCATTCTGAAGATACATACTAGCGATCCAACCATGCTAGTACTTTGTGTATAAACCTAAATTGGTTGTTACCTCACACCGAGGCTAGTTCTTACACTAACACCATATTTATAAGTTTAGTCCGATTACTACATACAATTGAGACTAGCTCTACATCGGCCCTTATCTAACTATTGGCCCTATCCCTAATGCCATGCATCTAAGTCAGGCTGGGCCACAACCATAAGCTAAGGCAGGCTAAAATTAGCGTCATGTATCATCATCCAATTTAAATGAAATATCAAAAATATAGTTAAAGCACCACCTAAACCAAGACCGGTTCTATATTGGGTCCCATTCAACTTACAATCTTGCCTCCAATGCCACCTCACCACATCACCATGCTTAGTCCACATGCTCTTTCTTTTTAATTTACCCCATCGCATCTTTTAACATTTTGATATGTAAAATAATTTCTAATTTCACATTATTAACATAATCAAACCATGCTATAATAATATTTCGGCATGCCATATCTATGCATAACTCAAAAACATATTAACATAATTGAGACATAAGTCATATCCATATACATTCAAAATATGCTAATAAAATGATAGGTGTAAAACCATGATTTATGTTATTAAAAATATATGCAATATATATATATATATATATATATATATATATATATATATATATATATATATATAAAAACAATATAAGTAAAGTTCCTACACATCCATAAAAGTATAAACAAGAGATTTTTATGCATCCATTAAAATATGAATAAGTTTCTTACCTCTGCTTGCAAACCACAAACCAAATATAATCCACTACAAATCTTCTATATAAATATCAATGTACCGATTTGTACTCATAACTCGTTCTTACTCTCAAATAGATGATTGCCTACAATGATTAATCTTAAATTCTTCATATATCATTCAATTAATTCTTAATATAGTTAGACCGCATTGCTAGAACATTGCTAGAATCATTTCAAAACTCAATTTAATTCTAACCAGGTTAGGATCAAGTAATTTAGGTTAGTTCTGAACCAATCCTAACTTAATTAGGTCAAATTATAGTTTGATTAAATCAATTAGTTCAAGTTCTAATCAAGTGGGATTAGTTCTAGACATAGTTCAACACAATTAGGCCAAATTTGATCAAGATTTCTCTAATTAGGACTTAATTATGGTAGGGTTCCTTCAATTAGGGCTCAACTAGGCTAATACTCTTCTTATTAGGGCTTAATTAAACCAATTAGAGTCTAACTAAATTAATTAACCCTCTAATTAGGATTTAATTAGATCAATTGCACATATAGTAAACCTCTGAATGGGTTTGTTAGCAATGGCTGGATTATAACTCAGCTCAAGGCCCAATTTTTAAGTAATGTCTAATATTGGCTTCATTGGAAGCTAGAAAACAAACTCAATCTTAGCTTCAACTGCATTTAGCTCTCAAATCTACCTGTTGGTGCTCAAATCATCTTAGTTCATTTTGATCCAAATATTAGGATTAGATTTAATTTAAAAATTCTCAGATCCATTTCCACACTCAAAAATAATTTTTTATGTAAACTAGAGCGCATGTATTTGCCCATTTTGCGTCACTAAATCTGATTTATAAGTCTGTAGTACCAAAATCCATTTGTTTAGCAAGGTTTCCCTTCATCAGTTCAATTAAATCCAATATTATTAAAAAAATAAATTGGTCGTAGCTGATTAGAAAGCTTGATGTTGATTCTTTGCTAATAAAGTTATATATCCTCTTCCTAATTTACTAAAAAAAATAGTAAATTAAGTTTGAGAGGACGTTTCATTGACTCAGATGACTTTGAAGTGCATTTTTTTTTTTTTTTACCACAACTTATCAACCGGTGAGTTGTTGCAGCATAAATCTTTCCAAGATATCCATTAACTTTAAAAAAAAAAAAAAATCAAGACGGGTGCCAAGTTATGTTCTCTAGAAAATTTTTATTGCACAAAATCATATTGGCAACTGATAACCATAAATTGGACCCGCCTGCCGATCCAACAGGAAGATACTAAGACAAGGCTGGACTAGCCCTTCAGCTAGCTCGTCCTTTATATTTACATAGTTTTGTGGAAGTCCCAGCGTCTATCACACTCAAAAACTCACTCATCGTTTCCAAAAGCCCTGCTCTGCCCTCTGTTCCAGGGAAAACAAAAGATATAATCTTATTCATACCATGCAACAATAACTCGATAATATTTGAACTACACAACCTCAAGCTAAGCAGTTATTTCCTGAGTAACGACACATTCACTAGTTACAAATAACCTTCCACAGCCACAACGGATGCAGAAGAACTAGCTATTAACTAAAGCGCAACGCCTCCTAATCTCCCCTGCTTTGCCTGTGAGCACCCCAATCTGCCCCATCTTCACCATGGACTCGCCAAAGTCGAAGAAGAAACTAGACTTGGGTGAATTGAGTCGAGAGTAGACATAGTTTCTTGTCTCCTCGTCTTGAAGGAGAGCCTCATCAGAGTGGAACAACCCCTTCTCATCACGACTAACTTGTAGTACTTGGTATCAAAAGTTGTGGAGCTCCCCGGAACCATTTCCACCGTGGTATTCTCGTCCCCGGGCTTACATTGACCCCTTAGCTTGACTGCATACTTTGGATCTAAAGTTGGGTCCGTGTCGCCTTTTCCAGTGAAGTTGTAGAGTCGACTCTCGAAGGAATAACAGTGAGAGTTGCCAATTGCGTGAGCTCCTGAATAAAAAAGATTGGCCATGTTATTTATCCTTTCTCCTTTCTTTTTCGAATAAAATCTCACAAGCTTTTTTAAGTTCAGAGATATTGTAAAATGAATCAAGTTAATAATACATATCTGGTTTGATATCTTTTTTTTTTACAAGGAGATCTCAATGACTGAAATTAGTCAAGATAATAATTAAATTAATTAAATAAATCATAATGAGGGCCTTTAGCCACACTGAATATCACGTTAACAAACCTTCTGCTCGCAGGAAAAGAGTCAACAATATATAATTAGCTTAACCAAAGTAAACGTTATATGATGCAGATGTTCTCTGTATATTCTGTCGATATTGTTGCAAGTGATCTGATTTTGTTAGCCATCCTAGAACTTTGCTGACAAAAAGCCCAATCAATACTTGATGGAACAATACCTGACAAGATTGCCAAGTCCTTTGCGCTCAAACCTTTTGCCCCAAAGGATGCTTTCAGCTGAGTGATCTCTTCATAAGAATACGGCAAATTAGCCAAAGCTTCAGAGGCCATTGACACCCGCCCATCCCTCCGCCCGGTGGGGACTTCCCAAAGGCTTTTGCTCGTCGTCCGAATCCCCTTTCCAGCTGAACCTATGGCCTGAAACAGAGCAAACGATTTCTGTCAAATATAACTAGCCCAAGATCATGATCACAAGAAATCTGAGAACAGATGAACAGCTTCATATTTACCAAGGAGACAACATCCCTGGCTGCGAGAGCTACGATATCAGCACATGAGACGATCCCTGGACATGCTTTCTCTAATGCCTCCTTTGCTGCGTCAATGACATAAAACCCGTCGAGGCTTTGATTTGGCATTGCATCCTTCTCTGCTAGATTAGTCTTAGTGGAGTTGAGTAGTACAGAGCCATCGCAACCCTAAGGCAAGTAAAATCACTTGGAAATATGATCTCCTATATAGGCAAATGCCCGCGTTTAGTCAAGATTGAAAGCATGTTAAAAATCTCGTTACCCTAACAAAGCAATCGTGGAAATGTAGCCTTAATAGTGGACCGGAGACTGTTGGGTCCCGAGAAAAGTAACTGGCCACTGTTTTACGAACGATGGCCTCTGCATCTGGACACGAGCTCTTGTAGAAATCAAGCTTCAAGGCCTGGGCATTGGTTGGGTCAAGGAGAAAGAGCACAAGCGTTAAGTTGAGGAAAACCTTGAGAAAAGCCTCATGGCCATCTTTCAGAGCCAGCGGTGGCGAAAGCTTGAAGACGCTGGAATATACGTTGAGCTGTGTGGTGAAGCCAGCGAACCATCTATTTGTAGGCCTTCGCATGTTTGTGTGTTCTAGATTGGGACGTTACTTGTTCTCTCTTTACTGCACAATTTTCATGTGGATTGCTTCGAGCCAATTAATTATCTATATAAAATACAATAAAAACAGATTATTCCTCTTTGTTTTCTTTATCACAAAATTTTCATATTGAATGTTAAGGATCAAATATTTAATACATACTATATATATATATATATTGAATTTGGCAGAAATTGTCACTGGACAATAACTGTCGAAAGGAAAAAAATTATGATGCATCTTTGAAAGCCAAATGTAATTATTTTTTGAAAAAAAATTTGAAAACAACTGGTGCAACACGCGTACGTTCCACTGCCGTCTTGACTTTTCACACAATGAAAACTAAAGCATTCAATGCCACATATCATATAATTTATAAAATCAATTGTATGCCACTAAAAGGAGCTAACCTTGCTTTCTCACTGAAAACCAAAGCATCCAACGCTTAGCCATGCTAAGCATTCAAAGCACTCAAGGACTTGATTTAATTAATGATGACTAACTTTTCTTCAAATTTATTCTTTCGTCATCCATACAATTATCTTATTTTGATGTTTAAAATTTAAAGAAATTAGAACAAAAAATAATTCATGATTTTTCATACAAACAATGATCGCATATTTCATAAAATTTCATTGATAACATCAATCATGCTAAAATAAATACTCATTCAAAAGTTATCCCTCCATGCAATGCAATCTACGACGGAAAGTAGTTGAATGCGGTAATATATTTCTCAAATATTTTTCCAATGAAGTGATGTGATCTGATGATTGTTCTTGAAATTAGTAAAGTGATGTCTGGGTTATCTCACAGAAAGATTAAAAGAGAGGATAAAATAACTAAATATGTTATTTTATCAAAGACTCGTTAAATTTGAAAATAACCGGTGCAATACAATTTTCTTTTGATATAAAACGGACAGCGTGACCCTAAAATTTACATTCCAAACATTTTTGAACGGAAGAAAACGTTTTTTTTTTTTTGTTGAAAAAAGAAGTGTTTATATCGAGGAGTTTATTAAACTTTTTCCATCAAAATCAATCAAGGCGTGCCAATAGAGCGTATACTCGTAATCTGAAGGTGTTCATGGAGTCAAAACAACATATTTTATTACAAAGCGCGTGGCTGCCACACGCCACCGGCGTTAGGATGGCTGAGGCGTGTGGTTGGTGGCTGAAAATGGCCAGCTTTACGACGATCCAGAGGTCTAGCCCGCGTCGCTGCTCGCCTGTTTTTTATATTAATTTAGCGTCTCAGCGCGTGGCCACCACAAGGATTTGGACGCTGCATGCGATGGCGTGCGATGACTGGAGCCTGAATGATGTTGGTAATGTGAAACTTAGTATTATTTAATGCTATAAAGTTGCCTGAAGTTGGTCAGAATTTGACAAGCGGACTTCGAGTTCAGAGAAACAAGAAGATAAACCAATCTTTGCAGTTTCATTTGAAGTACCCGGATGAGCTGGACTCCTGAAATGTCATAGGAAAAAAAAAAAAAAGATTAGCTTTAGAAAGCTGTTCTTAGCGACCTTAGTAAGTTTAATGACAAAAATTTGCTTTTATTGGATTAATTGTCTGCATCAACCTTGTCAATTTTCGCATAGCGTGATCAGTAATTTTTCTATGTCAATTGATGGAAAAGATTTCCACCTAACGGATTGTATCTTGGCTTTAGACTTGTTCGTTTTATAGCTTTTTAATTTTAACTTCGTTCTTAAGAAGGCTACAGATAGCATATTGACTAGGGTTACATATGACAAGTGAACTTCTAGAGCCTTTGCAGACTTGTTATGGCTTGGCTTTCATCCGGATTCCTTTCAAATATAGAATTTGGTGATAGGCTTTGAATATTAATCTTTAGAGCTCGTTCAATGGGAGTCTAATATGGGGCCACATATGATGATGGGCATCACGTTTACAGCTGGCTTGCTAACTTGTCAAACAAGCAAGCTGACTTCTTTATTTGCCTTTCATAAAGTAGGATCTAAAGCTTGAAGTAATTTCTCCCCAGATAGAACTGAATCTGGTGTTTATACGGCACTAATTTTTTTTATATATTAGCATTACTCTTTTGATTTTCTCTCTCAGCAAGCAATCGTCTGCTTTGGAAAAGCCTACATTAGGCATTTATTTATTTATTTATTTTAGTACAAACAGATGATCACATAACTCTAGTGTGAATCAGTTCAAATAAGTCAGAATGCAAAATTAGATTAAGTACAGAAGGACAGGGGTCATCCTGTGACCAAATCCTATAACCACCGTGGTGAGCCACCTCCGTCGCTACCCAATCAGCCGCAAAGTTGGCTTCGCGATAAACATGACGGATTTGGACACTATCAACATCCTGCAAGATAGCCCATATATCAAGGATCAAGGGGTTGACAGGAGCTTGAGAACAGTTATCCTTCTGGATCCATCGGACAACTGTAAGAGAATCGCCCTCAATAATCAGATTAAGAGCATGCAGAGATCTAATAGCATAAAGAATGCCGGCCCAAGCAGCATAAATTTCAGCAAGAGGAACTGATGAGTCAAGACTACCAAAGCCACCAGCCGCCAACAAATCTCCAGTAGGCCCACAAATAACAAACGCAGAACCAGAAAGCCTGCCACGAACACTCCCGTCAAAATTAAGTTTGACAAACCCTGAAAGGGGGGCTCCCAGGAGATGAAGACTGTATGCCGGTCCGCTGCCGCAGCAGCAGCAGAGGATCCCCAGTGGCCAGGGCTGCCAAACACAAGAGCATTCTGACGAGAAGAGAAATCAACCGATAAAAGCCTGGCTTTCCGAACAACCCTGAAGGAAGGAGAAGATTCATCAGTAAAGATGAGAAGATTTCGTGATAGCCAGATATGGTAAGCAGTAGCAGCCCATAAGCCAGTCTGGTACTGTCTACCCTACCGAAGAATATGCAAAAACATAGATCTCAGAGAGCCCGCAGCATCATCACGATAATCATAACCCACACTCCGCCAGATTCCCCTGACTCTAGGGCAGGTAAAGATAACATGGTCGGTAGTATCCTCCTCCTGACGACACAAGGGGCAAATAGACTGGATATGAAGGCCCCTATTAGCAAGGAAGGAGCATGTTGGAATACAATCCCACAATAGCTTCCAAACAAAAAGCTGAACCCTGGGATGAATAGGGAGCTTCCATACCCAACCAGCATCCATCGTACGATGTGGAGGATGTCTATAAATACTCATCAAGTCCCTGGAAGGAGCCCAAGGCAAGGAAGATCTACGCCATAATCTGGTATCAGTAACATTCCCCCGAATAAGTGGAATAGCAAGGATCCAACGGGCTAATTCCTTACCAAAGAGTTGAGTAACAATATTCATATGCCAACCAGAGGAATCCTGAGAAATCAAATCCTTGACCCTCATTCTGCTGGGAATATCGATGCTGGTGAAAGTAGGCCAAAGAGAGAGGGGAAGGTCAGCAATCCACTTGTCCTGGATAACATCAACCATAGAGCCATCACCTAACATCCACGAGGTGTTGGTCAAAATAGTCGGAGCATGGCAATAAACCTCCTTCCAAAAGGAGGAGTGCCGACGAAGGGGCTGATCATCCAGAGATGGGGTCCAGTCACCGTATCGAGCCCACATAAAAGAACTCCAGAAGCAGTGTGGGTCAAGTAAAAACCGCGACGCATGATGAGCAAGCAGTACCTCTCTCCGAATAGTTAGAGACTGAATACCCAGGCCACCTTCATGAATAGGCAAACATACGATATCCCATGCCAAAAGATGAGTCCCATGACCATCCTGCCCAGAGGCCCACAGAAAATCCTGAAAGCAACGCTCTATCCTCCTCAGACAAATATACGGAATAGCAGTGTTGGAGAGGAGGTGCAGAGGTAGGGAAGTCAGAACCGATCGTATAAGGATAACCCTCGCCATCATACATAATGAAGTGATGTGCCAACCATCAATGCGATCGTGGATCCGCCGCTCAATATCAGCATAATCTGTGCTACGGGGCTGTCTTCCGGTGATAGGGATACCAAGGTACAGAAGACGATCAGACTGACTATTTATGCCCAATGTATGGAGTATGATTTCCCGAACATGAATTCTGGTCTTAGGGCTAAAGCAAATCATAGACATGTGAAGATTAACCTTTTGACCAGAAACCTGGAAAAGCTCTGAATAATAGAATCAAAGATAGTCGCATTCCGAACAGTAGCCTGATCCAACAAGATACAATCATCCGCATAAAGAAGATGCGAAACCGAAGGGCCGAGAGAGCCAGCCATGAAGGGGGCGATTGGACGATCCTCCTGTTCCTGATGTAACGCACGGGAGAAATCATCAGCAGCCAATATGAACAAAAATGGGATAACGGGCACCCCTGACAAAGCCCAACAGTAGAATGGAAGAAATCGGTCTGAGTGCCATTGATAATCAGGGAGAATGACGGCCACCGAATGCAGGCCATAATCCATTCTATAAAGAGTCTGTCAAAACCAAATTCAAGCAGAGTGCGATGCAGAAAATCCTAGCACACCCTGTCATAGACACGCTCCATATCTAGCTTAATCGCCATCAGACACTGTCTAGCAGGAGCTTTCTGGAGATCAGACATGAATTCTTGGGCTATAATGACATTGTTCGAAATACAACGCCCCCTAATAAAAGCCCCTTGCTCATCAGAGACAAGACGGGGAATGACCACCCTCAGACGATTGACTAGTAAGCGAGCACAAACCTTATATAAGGTAGTGCACAAACTAATGGGCCGATAGTGCTGGGGGGCAGAAGCATTAGGCCGCTTGGGCACTAGAGTGATGAGGGTCCTATTCCAGTCCGCAGGCATGGATTTGGACTGGAAGACAATCTAAATAACCTGAACCACTTCCGGACCAACAATAGTCCAATAGTGCTGAAAGAAAAAAGGTGGGAAGCCATCAGGCCCTGGGGCCTTAATAGATCCAAGATCCTAAAGAGCCAGCCGAACCTCCTCCGTAGTAAATGGTCTAACAAGACTGACATTCTCCTGACTAGAGACCTTCTTCAAAGAAGAAACCTTCTGAACAAAATCCCCCTCAGCCGAATGCTCAGTCCATCTGGATTGAAAGAACTGAAACAGACGATCACGAATAACGTGAATGTCCTCCTGAGAACCCCCATCCTCATCTACCAAGCACCGAATCCAATTAGCTGCCCGACGCCTCAAGGTAGTCTGGTAAAAAATCTAGTGTTACGGTCTCCCTCCTGGACCGCTGCCTCCAGTAGGTCTCCTGCTGCTGAAGAAGAGAATGATGGATAGCAAGCTTAGCTCGAAGAGCTGAAAGGTCATCATCAGATAGATAACCATCCCTATCTTCTCTGGACTGAAGGTAAACAATGCCAGCTTCCACCCTCTCAACTTGCCTCAAAATATTCCCCACCTCCTCTCTGTTCCATCTAGACAGCCTACGCCTGACAAGCTCCAGCCTCTTGGACAGTTTGTAAATGGCATTGCCTCTAACCGGTAAGTGCCAGACCTGAGAAATAATAGAGCGAGCCGCTGGATAAGAAGACCAGAATTTCTAAAATCGGAACTGCCTGTGAAACTGAGAGTTAGCTTCAGTGGAGACCATAATGGGGCAATGGTCTAAGGCAATCCTGGGAAGATGAGTGACAGATGTCGAAGGGAACATTCGGAGCCAATGGGCAGAGGCCATAGCTCTGTCCAATCTCTCCCACACCCGGGCAAAGCCTTGGCGATTGTTGCACCAAGTGAATTGGGCACCCGAAAATCCCAAGTCAAGCAATCCAGCAGATGAGATGAAGGACCTGAACTCAGAAATCTCAACTGAGTCACCAACCTGTCTTCCTCCTTTCTTTTCATTAGCCCCAATGATACAGTTAAAATCACCGGCAACTAAGGAAGGAAGGCCGTGTGCCAGAAGAGCGAGGAGTTCAGCCCATAAGACCCTCCTCTCCCAAAAATCGGTACTAGCATAGACACCTGATAAAAGAATGGGGTCGGAACTGCCCTCGGAGACAACCAGAGACACCTGTTGATTACACTGATGAAAAGCACCCACCCTGATAGAGGGATTGCGCCAAAGAGCTAATATACCTTCCGAGAGGCCCACAGACTCTACAGCATAAGAAGACCAGGCTCGATCAATCTGTCTCCTGAAAGACGTCAAGCTGACACCCGATAGTCAGATTTCCAGAAGAACACAAATATCAAATTGATGAAGCTGAATCAATCTAGCAAAAGAGGCTCGAAAAGATTATTTTCGAGCACCCCTGACATTCCAAAACAGAATCTTTATTTAATAATAGTAGGGGTCTGGGACCCAGTCGAGTCCTCTGCCATAGCAACATTAGAATGACCCTCAAAAGATATAGTCTCCCTAACACTCTCACCCTGAAGCATCCGGGGACCAGAAACAGGGAGCGAGGGATCCACTCCCTGGCCCAAAATGGCCGCCTTAAGAGTGGAGACTATAGCCTCATGACTGCTTTCTACCAATGAAGATGACTGGGCAATCACTACTTGAGCATCAACCCGGCCCTCAGGAGGCAGCACAGACAAGGGAGCGAGGGTCACTGGATCCCGGGCAGTAAGCTGGCAGGCAGGAAGGATAGCTTTTCCCCCCTTAGTTTTTCCTTTTCTATTACCCGATTTCGGAGAGACTCGATGGAATTGAGACTCTTCCGGTCTGGCCCTCTTCAAAGGACCCGGGTTAGCATCCCGACAGCCAATCGGAATGTCAGACCCAAGTACAGCAAAAGGATTCATTGACTGAACATTCAGAATGGATGGAGGAGAATTGGGTTGAGTCTGAACTCCAAAGACTAAACCACTTTCAGCCTCAGCCTGAGAAAAACCGGCACGCAGAGGCTTCTCAAGCTTCTTTCCCGATACTGTAGCAGAAGAACCGGCACGCCTAGCATCCAACGGAGCACAACCCTTTGGGGGTAAGTCAGCCTTCCCCACCCCCTGCTGAGCCGAGGGCGATGCATTGGACTCCATAGATTTGCCAAGCTTGGAGAGGCGTCGGCAAGCGGATTTGAGGGGAACACTCCATTCATCACTGGATTGGCCCGAACCAGAAGCAGAGAAGATGACAGTCGAGGCGTGAGCCGGAGTGGATGAAGAGGGGCCTGGGTCCTTAGCGGACGGAGCAACAGGAGACGGAGTAGCAGAAGCCGGAGATGGAAATGACGACTTCCCAGCTAGCGGAGCCCCCCCGCGATGGCGAACAGCCACCATCCACGGGCCGAAACAGAGGAGAGAAGAGTTCGACAAAGAATCAGCCTGCTGCCCAAGATTGCAGGGACCCTGGAGATGCAAGGAGCCACAGTAGCAGCAGATCTCTTCAATGTGCTCATAGACGAATGATTGCCAGAAGGGAGCAAGAGACCCCCTCACACGAACCCCCGGCTGCAGCGGACGGGAGAGATCAGCTCTAACACAGACACGAGCAAATCCAGCTCTGCTTCTTGCCGTCGTCGGAGGGTCAGCAAAGAGAAAACATCCGGCCGGGGCAATGACAGAGCGGAGGATGGGTTCCGACCAGTATTCCATAGGAAGATTAGGCAGCCGAATTCATACCAGAGCCGATGAAACAGAGTTCGGCGCCGGAAAGAAATCAGCTCTCCAAGCCTCAGATGCCAGCGGCTGACCATTGACGATCCAAGGTTGCTCAAGAACCATTCGTTTAGCAGAAGGATCAGAGAATTTGACAATATGACAACGATGGGCCAAGCTTACAAATTGAATCTCGCCAGGGACACCCGCACGATGAAATTCATGGAGAAGGGCATCAGGAGGAACCCAGCGCTGGAACGTTCGCACCAGGATGGCCATCTTCTCCCAGCTGTCGATTTCTTCTTCCAGAGCCGAGCACGGAACCTGGACAACATCAGGGAAGCGAATCTCCAAGTTTGCCACCTCTGCCGGCGATGGAGATGATGAAACCCATGAGAAGCTATGAACTGGCTCCTTCCGAGAAGACATCGGACGCTCCTTAGCAGCATCAGGAGCCATCAGTCGATGGGGAACAAAGCCAGGAACAAGAGCTCCAGAGACGATTGAGGAAGACGCTGGACCTTGCCAGAAAATCAAGAACGAACGATAACAAGCGGGAATCTTAAAGCACATGCATTTATTTAATGTCTATTAATTGAATATAACCAAATGATATGTGAGCTTATCCTTTGACTCTATTCATGTATAGGGCAACAAAATAGGCCGAGTTTGGAGTTTACTTTATTTAAACTTAATGCGACTGAAATTCGGATCCATTGTATAGATCTGACTTAATATACTAAAAAGAATTTTTAACTGGGGTTTAGTTAGTTGTTCGGTCTTCAAAATTTGATCAAGAAAATAGATTAGATTAAATTGATCCACATCTAAATGCCATTCCATATTTTTATGCTTGGGCCATGCTTTGCTTCAGAGTTAAAATGCAAATTTCAAACTAAAGAATCTTTAAATAAGCCTTTAGTGATTTTTATTAAATTTCTCATATGGACACTGAAATAATAGATGTGCATTATTAATTAGCTATTTTAAGAAATCCATTAGAACACTTTGCAATTGTATCCACCTTAGTTTTAATGCCACGCATTGAGGCGACTTGACTAACCCATACGTATGTGATGACGCCAAGACACCCTCCTCGAGCGTCGGGGATGACGAACGTCTCTCTCCTCGAGGTCCTGCAAGAAGTTCCCTGGGACCGGCGACACCGGTGGGGACCCTCCGACGATCAAGTTAGCTGCTTGGGCTCAGACAAAGAACCGCTCCAACGAAGAGGAGCTGAGGCGGTTAGGGTTTTTGCTGGGAGGAAGAAAGCTTAGAAAAACTAGAGTTCGGATCCCACTTACAGCGTGAATATGTGTCTTTTATACCTGTCCGAATACAGTGACTTGCAGCCTTGGAAGATCTCTGTCGTATCATCCCCGATGGATGTGACTGGGCTCCATTGCTAGAGGCAGCGAGTCGTACTCCCTAGTAAGGCACGGTGGCGCACAGAGGCATGCAACGCGCCAAACATCGTTATGAGGCATGGCCCTCCGTACCGGGGCACAATCACGGAGGTACTGGGTGATATGCTGCGGTAAGGCATGGTCATGCACAGGGGCATGCAACACGCCAAACATCGTTATGAGGCATGGCCCTCCGTACCGTGGCACAATCACGGAGGTACTGGGTGATATGCTGCGGTAAGGCATGGTCATGCACAGGGGCATGCAACACGCCAAACATCGTTATGAGGCATGGCCCTCCGTACCGGGGCACAATCACAGAGGTACTGCGGCAAGGCACAGCCATGTGCTGAAAATCATGTGTGAGCCCCGTGCATCCTGATAGTTGCCGTTTTCCTCAGCAGTTGAGTAGCGTGTTAATGATGCACCCCGAGGCCGGTAGGGGCCCCGGGGTTAAGAAATGATGGCCCCACCTCCGACCCCGAGGGGGTACCGGAGGTGGGGAAATGACGATGCACCCCGGGGCCAGTAGGGGCCCCGGGGTTAAGAAATGATGGCCCCATCTCCAACCCCGAGGGGGTGCCGGAGGTGGGGAAATGACTATGCACCCGGGGTTAAGAAATGATGGCCCCACCTCCGACCCGAGGGGGTGCCGGAGGTGGGGAAATGACTATGCACCCCGGGGCCGGTAGGGGCCCCGGGGTTAAGAAATGATGGCCCCACCTCCGACCCCGAGGGGGTGCCGGAGGTGGGGAAATGACTATGCACCCCGGGGCCGGTAGGGGCCCCGGGGTTAAGAAATGATGGCCCCACCTCCGACCCCGAGGGGGTGCCGGAGGTGGGGAAATGACTATGCACCCCGGGGCCGGTAGGGGCCCCGGGGTTAAGAAATGATGGCCCCACCTCCGACCCTGAGGGGGTACCGGAGGTGGGGAAATGACGATGCACCCCGGGGCCGGTAGGGCCCCGGGGTTAAGAAATGATGGCCCCACCTCCGACCCCGAGGGGGTACCGGAGGTGGGGAAATGACGATGCACCCCGGGGCCGGTAGGGGCCCCGGGGTTAAGAAATGATGGCCCCACCTCCGACCCCGAGGGGGTGCCAGAGGTGGGGAAATGACTATGCACCCCGGGGCCGGTAGGGGCCCCGGGGTTAAGAAATGATGGCCCCACCTTCGACCCGAGGGGGTACCGGAGGTGGGGAAATGACGATGCACCCCGGGCCGGTAGGGGCCGGGTTAAGAAATGATGGCCCCACCTCCGGAGGGGGTACCGGAGGTGGGGAAATGACGATGCACCCCGGGGCCGGTGGGGCCCGGGGTTAAGAAATGATGGCCCCACCTCCGACCCCGAGGGGGTACCGAAGGTGGGGAAATGACTATGCACCCGGGGCCGGTAGGGGCCCCGGGGTTAAGAAATGATGGCCCCATCTCCAACCCCGAGGGGGTGCCGGAGGTGGGGAAATGACTATGCACCCCGGGCCGGTAGGGGCCCCGGGGTTAAGAAATGATGGCCCCACCTCCGACCCCGAGGGGGTGCCGGAGGTGGGGAAATGACGGTGACTGCCGTTACCTTTTCTAACGATGTTGGGATCAGTCATATCAGATGCCCCCTCGCCCCTGGGGCAAAGCGGGTCCCGCCACTGAGGCCCAAGGGGCGTTCTCCACGTGGCTGATCCCTAGCCTTGTTCTTTATGCGGACGGTGCGGGGGATGCAAAGAGACGGCCTTCCGTACCGCGCCAGCCACGACCGCCCTCGAAAGTGAGGAGGATCAGCTCTTCGAAGTCCGCGCGAAAAGGTGCATAATGATTTCTTCTCATTACGGCGACATCAGCGGGGGCCCCACCACCGTTGGGGGCGTACTGCGCCACGCGCCGGGGCACTCCTCGAGGCAAGCCGGCGTATGGCAAAGGGCCGCGTGGCTGACGGGACTTGGCGGGACGTTTTGAAAACCCAACAAAGCCAGGCGAGGGGGGGATGAACTGACGCCGCACCACCCCCATCATCGTCTTCTTCGCTTGTTCTCCCAGTGCCCCCGCAACCCGCGAGCTCGCGCCCAGCTTTCTTTGCTCTTCCAGGTCAGCCCTTTTCGTCTTTTCTTTATTCATGAGTTCACCTTCTTGGACCTCGGAGGACGGTTCTGAGGACCGTCCTCCCTCTGTGAGGCTCCAGACTCCTTCTCCTTCTCCTCCAATCGAGTGGTCCTCTGATTCAGAGGACCACGTCCCTTTGGCCCGGCGACGGGCCGCCGGTGGAGCCGCCGGTGGAGCTGCCGGTGGAGCTCCGTTGAGGGGCCGCTGGTCGGGGGTCGGGACCTCCTCAAGGGCGGAGGAATCCCCAGGGGGGGTAGCCTCCTCGATGACGCGGTCGGATCTGGAAAGGATCCGGGCCCGTTATCGGATCCCTTAGGAGATCAACCTATTTCTACCGACCCCCGACGACCGGGTTATTTCCTCCCGACCCGGTCGCGTAGCCTTCTACGAGATCTGCCTACAGGTAGGCCTCCGTCCCCCTTTCTATCCTTTTTTCATCACTCTCCTTGACTTCTATTCTTTGACCCCTTCCCAGCTAGTCCCGAACTCTTGTCGGGTAATTATCGCTTTTGTCATCCTTTGCCATCGCCTAGGTATTGCTCCTAGGGTCAGTTTATTCCGCAATTTCTATTCTCTTCGGGCCCAGAAGGGATGGTGGGTGTTTCAGCCCCGACCCAATAGGGTCCTTAAGCTTCTTTTGCCTTCGTCAATTAAGGGGTGGAAACCCCATTTCTTTTTTGCTAATATTGACCAAGTCCGGCCCCGGTGGGGGGACCCCGACCTCCGAGGGAATGTCGCGGCTGTCCAGCCCGGGGACCGGGAGGCGATGGGGGTATTGCTGACCACCGAGATCCCCCGGTACACCCTATTGCTAGGGGAGGACAACTTCGAGTTGGCGGGCCTCGTCTCCCATCGGGGTAAGTCCTTTTCGCACTTAGCTAGAGATCCTGCCCTTCTTTTTTTTTTTTTTTTTTTTTTTTTTTTTTTTTTTACAGCTCTGAAAACTTGACTTTATGCTATGCAGCGATGAAAATTCCAACCGCGAAAGTGGCAAAGGCCACCAAGAAAAGGGCCCGAGAAGGGCCGCCCAGGGACCAGCGGGCCCCGGCCCCGAAACGCCCGGCGATCCGGGCCTCCCTCCCAGCACTAGTCCCTCCGCCCCCGGCCCCGCCACATGCCCCAGCTGTACTGGAGGTCGACCTTACGGCCGACACTCCACCAGAGGTGGGGGCGACTGCGGGAGCCACCGCCGAGGAACCAGAAGTGGGGGCGACTGCGGGAGCCACCGTCGAGGAACCAGAAGCGGGGGCGCATGTGCCAACTGGGGAGTTCCCGGTCCCCGAGAGAGCCACCCCATCAGTCGCTGCCAGGGACTGGGGCGAGGGACCATCTGGCCCCGCGAGCCCATCCCCTGAGGGGCCACTCGGAAGTGGTCCGCACATAGAGCCGGGGCCATCAGGAACGGCGGAGGGAGGTGAGGGCGTACCCAGGCCGCCTCGAGACTCCTTGGACGACGGCCGTTGGGCCGAGCGGGCCCTGGGTCCGGTTTTTGATCCCAGGATCGTTGAGGATCTCAGCCACCTGGGAGCGGGCGCATTCTTCCGGGATTCTTACGCCGCAGTGGTCAAGGTAAGCAATTTTCTCGTTCCTTCCCCTTTTCTGTTCCTACATGTATATATATTCTGTTGACCTGGGCTTGTGTGCAGATCGCGCACTCCCTGAAGGCCGCCAGGGAGGTAATCCACGGGGGGAAGAAGGTTCTGCGGAGACGCAGAAGGAGGTTGAGGAGGCCCAGCGCCGCGCGGAAGAGGCGGAAAGGGTTGGAAGCAGTCAAGGACGCCTGTGCAAGCGAGGTGAGGGCCGCCACGAGCCGGCGGAAATGGAGGCCAATCGTGTGCGCGCGGCGCTCTCTCAGATGATGGAGGCTGAGGGCGCGGTCATGGCCAGGGACATGCACATCTCTGAGTTGACCTCAGCACTCCAGGAGGCCGAGAACCGAGCGGGTGCGGCGGCGGAGGAAGCTAGAGTGGCAAGGGAAGAGACCTGCCGTCGTGAGGAAGAGTTGAGCCGCGCTCAAGAGGAGATAAGTCATGCCTGGGGGAGGTAAGCCGTGCTCGGGAGGCTGAAAAAACCACGGCGGAGGCCCTTACTGCGGAGAGAGCTCGGGCTGCTGGACTTATTGAAGAATACAAGGTATGAGCGTTTCGCAGATGACCTGGCCGAAGCTTCGGCCGCCGTATACCTTGACGGGTTCCAGCATGCTAAGGAGAGGGTGGCTAGGGATTTGAACTTCCCCCGAGCCCTGGAGATCGAATTGTCAGACCAGACTTCTTCCGATGATGAGCCCGCACCGGCAGAGCCATGAGTCTGCGTCTGCGATTTTGTTTTTTATTTCTTTCTTTCGTAAGTCCGACTACGTCGGAGTTTTGTAGTTCCTAATTAATGAAAATCTTTTCACGATGATCTTCGTATTGTTGTTAACTTCATCAATTGATATGTGGCCCCGCGACTCTATTCGTCTCGACGTTTCCGGGGGGCACCTTCCCACCTACGCTTCTCCGCCTTAGTTACATGGACCCGCGAGTTAGAGCTAGGTAGGGTTGACTCTCGGGAGCGGAGGCGCCGCTGGTCGGGGATTAGGCCGGTAGGCTCCCTCGGAGCTGTAGGCGTAACGCCCGGTCAAGTACTGGACCTGGTGTTAGTCTGGCGCGCAGCTTGATGCCCGCGAGACTTAGCTTTGTTTTGACCGGCAGGGTGTCGGGTCTTTGGCTGTGAAGAATCGTTGGTGCACCGCTCCGCCAGCGGTTAGCCGGGTTTTATGCCTGATCGGCACAGGGCCTTGAGTGCCGACGAGGTGCCGGGCTTTTGTTGTTGAAAGCCAATGGTACACTGCTCTGCCAGTGGTACACTGGGCTTAATGCCTGGCTGGTGCAGGGCTTTGAGTGCCGACGAGGTGCCGGGCTTTTGTTGTTGAGAGCCGGTGGTACACCGCTCTGCCAGTGGTACACTGGGCTTTATGCCTGGCTGGTGCAGGGCTTTGAGTGCCGACGGGGTGCCGGGCTTTTGTTGTTGAGAGCCGGTGGTACACCGCTCTGCCAGTGGTACACTGGGCTTTATGCCTGGCTGGTGCAGGGCTTTGAGTGCCGACGGGGTGCCGGGCTTTTGTTGTTGAGAGCCGGTGGTACACCGCTCTGCCAGTGGTACACTGGGCTTTATGCCTGGCTGGTGCAGGGCTTTGAGTGCCGACGGGGTGCCGGGCTTTTGTTGTTGAGAGCCGGTGGTACACCTCTGCCAGTGGTACATTGGGCTTTATGCCTGGCTGGTGCAGGGCTTTGAGTGCCGACGAAGTGCCGGGCTTTTGTTGTTGAGAGCCAGTGGTACACCGCTCTGCCAGTGGTACACTGGGCTTTATGCCTGGCTGGTGCAGGGCTTTGAGTGCCGACGAGGTGCCGGGCTTTTGTTGTTGAGAGCCGGTGGTACACCGCTCTGCCAGTGGTACACTGGGCTTTATGCCTGGCTGGTGCAGGGCTTTGAGTGCCGACGGGGGCCGGGCTTTTGTTGTTGAGAGCCGGTGGTACACCGCTCTGCCAGTGGTACACTGGGCTTTATGCCTGGCTGGTGCAGGGCTTTGAGTGCCGACGAAGTGCCGGGCTTTTGTTGTTGAGAGCCGGTGGTACACTGCTCTGCCAGTGGTACACTGGGCTTTATGCCTGGCTGGTGCAGGGCTTTGAGTGCCGACGGGTGCCGGCTTTTGTTGTTGAGAGCCGGTGGTACACCGCTCTGCCAGTGGTACACTGGGCTTTATGCCTGGTTGGTGCAGGGCTTTGAGAAGATTCAGATAACTAGAATTGAATCTCGTTAGCATTGAATAAGGGGTGAATACCCAAACAAAACACGGAGACGATGCTTAATATGAAAGGATGGATACATTACTGGTAATACCGGCGGAGGTTATCCGCATTCCACGTCCTAGGAAGTGGTGTCCCATCAAGTTCTTCAATTTTATAAGCTCCGTGGTGCAGCGTCTCGGTGATCCGGTAAGGTCCTTCCCAGTTAGGGGCTAGCTTGCCTCCTTCAGTTGGCTTTGAGACCTCGGCCCGCCGGAGGACTAGATCTCCTGGTAGGAACGTCCGGGGGCGCACGCGTGCGTTGTAGTACCTCGCGGCCCGTTGCCGGTAGGTTGCCATTCGAAGCCGCGCCCTGTCCCGCACTTCCTCCACCAGGTCGAGGTTGGCTCTCAGTTGGTCAGATTACCTTCTTCACTATAAGCCTCCACCCGGGGGCTGGGTGCTCCGATCTCCACGGGATAACAGCTTCTGAGCCAAAGACTAGGCTGAACGGCGTTTCTCCAGTGGGGGCTCGAGGCGTCGTATGATAGGCCCATAGCACGTTGGGGAGCTCCTCTACCCAACGTCCCTTGCAACCGTCCAGCCGAGACTTCAGTCCTTGGAGAATGATTCGGTTGGTCACTTCAGCCGCCCCGTTGGTTTGAGGATGTCCGACGGAAGTAAATCTTTGAAAAATACCCAGCTCGGAGCAGAACTCCCGAAAAGGCGCATTATCAAACTGACGGCCATTATCGGTGACCAGCGTGCGTGGCAGGCCGAACCGACATATGATTGACTTCCAGAAGAAAGATCTTACTTTGCTCTCGGTAATCTTGGCCAAAGCCTCAGCTTCGACCCACTTGGTGAAGTGGTCCACCGCCACCAAGAGGAACTTTCGCTGCCCGGAAGCCGGGGGAAATGGACCCAAGATATCCATGCCCCACTGGGCAAAGGGCCAAGGCGCCACCACGGGGGTCAGGTTAGATGTCGGTTGTCGCTGGATATTGGCATGACGTTGGCAGCTATCACACTTCTTGACAAGCTCGGCCGCGTCCTCCTTCATCGTCAGCCAAAAGTACCCTTGGCGCAGAGCCTTGTAAGCCAGGGCTCTGCCCCCCAGATGACTCCCGCATATGCCTTCATGGATCTCCCTAAGGATATAATCCGATTCCGCTGGCCCCACACACCTAAGGACCGGATATGAGAATGATCTTCGATAAAGCTTCCCGTCCATCATCAAGAATCTCGGGGCCCTTCGCCTAAGCTGTTTGGCCTCCGCTGGGTCCCCTGGGAGGGTACCGTCGGTCAAGTATCGGATGTAGGCATCCATCCAGGAGGGCTCCGGCTCCACTGGTAACGCTTCATCCGCGGCCTCAATGCTTGGGACTGGTAGATGCTCCACGTATGTCCTCCCTAACGCCCCGTCGACCGAAGTGGCCAAGCGGGACAGGGAGTCAGCCCTGGCATTCTCTGCCCTGGGGATATAGCTGACACGGAAGTAAGAAAAATGAGACGCCTGGGACTGCACCTTGCTCAGGTAGCGGGACATGACGGGTCCCTAGCCTCGTATTCACCAGTAATTTGCCCAGAAATGAGTTGAGAGTCGTAAAGGCCCTCAAGCGCCCCGCGCCCAGCTCCTTAGCTAGTCTCAACCCCGCCAGCAGGGCTTCGTACTCCGCCTGATTATTGGTCGCCGGGAACTGGAATCTGAGGGCGTACTCCACCACATCTCCCTCCGGGCTTGCAAGAATGAGTCCGGCTCCACTCCCTTGGAGTTTGCCGCTCCGTCCACATGCAGGATCCAATCCTCCACCTCCCCAGATGAGGGGGGGTCCCCAAACTCCTCCGGTTGCGCCTCCTCCACGTCCTTCTCGGTCCAGGAGCATTCGACTAGGAAATCCGCCAACACCTGAGACTTCATGGCTGATCTCGGCCGGATGGACAGATCGAACTCGCCTAGCTTGATGGCCCATTTAGCCAGCGGCCGGAGGTGTCGGGGCGAGACAGGATAGCTCGCAGGGGCTGATCCGTAAGCACCACGATGGGATGAGCTTGAAAATAAGGCCGAAGGCGCTGAGTAGAGACCACCAGAGCGAAGATGATCTTCTCAGTTTTTGAATACCTGGTCTCCGCGTCATGGAGTATTTTGCTGGTGTAGTAGATTGGCTTCTGAGCTCCGTCGGTATCCATGCGCACCAGTACCGAGCTGACGGCCTCCGGGGAAGCGGCCAGATATAGGAAGAGCTCCTCCCCATTTTCGGGCTTGGATAGCAGCGGTGGAGTGGAGAGAAACTGCTTCAATTCTTCAAAGGAGCCTGACACTCTTTCGTCCACTCGAAGCCGTTAATCTTGCGCAGCGCCTTGAAAAAGGGTAGGCACCTCTCCGCCGACCTTGACATGAAACGACTCAAGGCCGCCACCCTCCCCGTCAGGCGCTGCACCTCCTTCTTGCTGACCGGGGGCCGCATCTCCAGGATGGCTCTGATCTTGTCGGGGTTGGCCTCGATCCCGCGCTGGGTCACCATGAAACCCAGGAACTTGCCAGCCGCTACTCCAAAGGCGCATTTGTGGGGGTTGAGCTTCATCCGGTACCGGCGCAGATTGCTGAAAGTCTCCCCGAGGTCGGTCACATGGTCTTCTGCGCTGGTGCTTTTGGTCAGCATGTCATCCACATATACCTCCATATTGCGCCCCAGCTGATCCTCAAAACCTTGTTCATTAATCTTTGGTAAGTGGCCCCGGCGTTTTTCAGTCCAAAGGGCATCACCCTGTAACAGTAGATCCCCTTCTCCGTGACAAAGGAGGTTGCCTCTTCATCTGCTGAGCTCATCTTGATTTGATTGTACCCCGAGAACGCATCCATGAAACTGAGCGTCCCATGCCCGGAGGTGGCGTCCACCAGCTGGTCGATTCGGGGGAGCGGGAAGCTGTCCTTGGGACACGCCTTATTGAGGTCGGTGAAATCCACGCACATCCTCCAGCTTCCACTGGCCTTCCGAACCATCACGACGTTCGCCAACCAGTCGGGGTAGCGCACCTCACGGATGTGGCCAGCCGCCAACAGCTTCCGCACCTCCTCGTCAACAGCCTTCTGCCGGTCCGGGGCAAAACTCCTTTTCTTCTGCCTGATGGGCCGGCACTCCGGTCGGATGTTGAGCTGATGTGTAATCACCTCCTCCGGGATCCCGGGCATGTCGGATGCTGACCACGCGAAGACGTCGGCGTTGGCCCGCAGAAAGGTAGGAGCCGGTCACGGGCTTCGTCCGGAAGTGAGGCTCCAACTCGAACCGTCTGCGCGGGGTCCTCCCCGAGGGGGAAAGTGAGCAGCCGCTCGGCCGGTTCCCCCCTCCTCTCCAGGTCTCGTGGGTCAAGGGTTCGGTGTCGATGCAGATGGCGGTGCAAGCTCTGCCCCCTGGGGACTGGGGGCCAAGTGATAGCATAGCGCCGGCAGGTCCTGCTCTCCTCGCATCTCGCCGATCCCGCTGGGGTTGGGAACCTCACAGGAGCCGCTTGGTGGATATGACGGCATCCAAGAGGTTGAGCCCGGGCCTCCCAAGAATTGCGTTGTACGCCAGGGGCACACGGACTACCAAAATTTTATAAGGACAGTGCTCTGGCACGGAGCCGTTCCGCTGTCACGGGAAGAGTAATTTCCCCCTCGACCCTCACAGAATCCCCTGTGAATCCCATCAAAGGCGTGACGACAGGTCGAAGTAGATCATGCGACAGGTTCATGCGAACAAAGGCGTCGTAGTTCAAAACATCTACGAACTTCCACTGTCGACTAGGATTCGTTTTACAGGGTGTTTAGCAATCGTCATGGATACGACGACGCTATCATCATCTTTATTTACAACCCCCTCTAGTCCTCTTCGAAAAAAGGAATTACAGCCTCCGCTCCTCCCTCCCCCCTTGGTCTCTTCGGCGGGCCTCCTGCCCCCCAGGAAATCATCGCTACCGTCTTCTCCGTCGGGGTGTTATCAATCCGGCGGTGCAGGCGCTGACGGGCCAGGAGCTCCCGGGTTGTTCCTTTGGACAAACTTCCTCAGGTGGCCTTGTTGAATGAGGTCTTCAATGGCTTTCTTCAGCTGCCGGCAGTCGTCGGTGTTGTGGCCATGGTCCCGGTGGTAGCGGCAGTAGAGGTTTTTGTTCCGGGGAATCTTCGGGTTGATGGGAGGAGGACGTTGCAGGTAGGGCTCCCCTTCGATCTCGAGCAGGATCTGGGATATGGGAGCAAGCAACGGAGTGTAAGGCCCGTCTCTCGGTGCAGGAGGTCGAGGGCGGTTGTCTGGTCGGCGAGGAGGCTCGGGCCTCCTGGGGCGGGCTTCCGCAGGTTCTGGCTGGGTTGGCTTCCGGGGTATATTCCCGCCGGCTTCACGCCGGGAAAAGTCAGCTTCGTCTGCCCGGATGTACTTCTGGGCGCGGATCAAAAGTTCGGAGTAGGAGCCCGGCGGCTTCTTGTCAAGAGAATATGCGAAGCGGGAAGGGCGGAGCCCCCGCTTCAGAGCCAAGGTAGCCACCGAGTCCTCCAAGTTATATACCTCCAGGGCGGCCTCCTTAAACCGGGCGACATAGTCTCGCAGGGACTCGCCATTCTTCTGCTGGACGGCAAACAGACTGTCCGCCACCCTCGGGATCTTCCGGCAGGCGTCAAAGTGGGCCAGAAAGCCCTCTCCAACTGGCGAAAGGAGTCGATGCTTCGTGGCGGCAGGCGAGAATACCAGGCCCGGGCAGCTTTTTTCAGAGTAGCAGGGAAGGCCACACACATAAGGGAGTCAGTGGCCCCCTGAACTTGCATGAGCACCTTGTAGCTTTCCAAATGGTCCAGGGGGTCCGTAGTCCCGTCGTAAGGGTCCAGTTGAGGAAGGCGGAACCTGGTAGAGATAGGCTCCTCCATGATGCGGCGGGACAGGGGAGGCCGACTGTCGTAGTCAGTCTCCGGCAGGTGGGTGATTCGACGGCTAAGTTCTTCCAACTTCTGATTGCACTCCTCGAGTCGACGCTCAGCTCGGCGAGGCATCCGGCCATCAAAGGAGCCCTCCCCTGAAGATTCAGAAGAAGAACGGGGGCGGCGATGCCGGCGCGGGCGCTCCGCCTCCTTTCCGTGCCGCCGCTTAGGAGAGACGCTGGCGTGGCGAGAAGGAGACCGGGGCCTTTTGGACGCCTCGCGGTGATGCGGCTTGGCCGGAGATCGGCGGTGATGATCTGCAGGAACTGGCGATCTCCGGCGGGAGGAGTGCTGGCTAGGCTGCATCACCCAGGGACAGACGGGTTCGGCTCCGGTTGCGCAAGGCCGCTTGCTGCTGCTGCTGCATGCCTTTGACCACCGCCGCCAGCGACTGGACCTGGGTGGCCAGGGCAGCGAATCGATCTTCTTGAGGTGGCTGTGGAGCGGACGCAGGGGCGTCATTCTGCGGAGCAGAAGGCCCTGCCCCCTGGAGGTTCGGAGGCTCTGGGAAACAAGATACGAGAGCCGGGGGGGCCTCCGCGGGTGGACCAGCCCCGCAGCGCTGCCCCCCAGCGCGACCGGCTGAAGCTCCCTTTGTTCGAGTTGTCACCATGGCTTTAAGGTCTTGAAGACGAGAAAGAAAGCCGCTGGTTCGAAGTCTTTCTTGCACCCCCCCTTCCTGGCGCGCCAATCTGATGACGCCAAGACACCTCCTCGAACGTCGGGGATGACGGACGTCTCGCTCCTCGAGGTCCTGCAAGAAAAGTCCCCGGGACCGGTGGCACCGGTGGGGACCCTCCGACGATCAAGTTAGTGCTTGGGCTCAGACAAAGAACCGCTCCAGCGAAGAGGAGCTGAGGCGGTTAGGGTTTTTGCTGGGAGGAAGAAAGCTCAGAAAAACCAGAGTTCGGATCCCACTTACAGCGTGAATATGTGTCTTTTATACCTGTCCGAATACAGTGACTTGCAGCTTGGAAGATCTCTGTCGTATCGTCCCCGATGGATGTGACTGGGCTCCATTGCTAGAGGCAGCGAGTCGTACTCCCTAGTAAGGCACGGTGGCACAGAGGCATGCAACGCGCCAAACATCGTTATGAGGCATGGCCCTCCGTACCGGGGCACAATCACGGAGGTACTGGGTGATATGCTGCGGTAAGGCATGGTCATGCACAGGGGCATGCAACACGCCAAACATCGTTATGAGGCATGGCCCTCCGTACCGGGGCACAATCACGGAGGTACCTGCGGTAAGGCATGGTCATGCACAGGGGCATGCAACACGCCAAACATCGTTATGAGGCATGGCCCTCCGTACCGGGGCACAATCACAGAGGTACTGCGGCAAGGCACAGCCATGTGCTGAAAATCATGTGTGAGCCCCATGCATCCTGATAGTTGTCGTTTTCCTCAGCAGTTGAGTAGCGTGTTAATGATGCACCCCGAGGCCGGTAGGGGCCCCGGGGTTAAGAAATGATGGCCCCACCTCCGACCCCGAGGGGGTACCGGAGGTGGGGAAATGACGATGCACCCCGGGGCCGGTAGGGGCCCCGGGGTTAAGAAATGATGGCCCCATCTCCAACCCCGAGGGGGTGCCGGAGGTGGGGAAATGACTATGCACCCCGGGGCCGGTAGGGGCCCCGGGGTTAAGAAATGATGGCCCCACCTCCGACCCCGAGGGGGTACCGGAGGTGGGGAAATGACGATGCACCCCGGGGCCGGTAGGGGCCCCGGGGTTAAGAAATGATGGCCCCACCCCGACCCCGAGGGGGTACCGGAGGTGGGGAAATGACGATGCACCCCGGGGCCGGTAGGGGCCCCGGGGTTAAGAAATGATGGCCCCACCCTGACCCCGAGGGGGTGCCGGAGGTGGGGAAATGACTATGCACCCCGGGGCCGGTAGGGGCCCCGGGGTTAAGAAATGATGGCCCCACCCCGACCCCAAGGGGGTACCGGAGGTGGGGAAATGACGATGCACCCCGGGGCCGGTAGGAGCCCCGGGGTTAAGAAATGATGGCCCCACCTCCGACCCAGAGGGGGTGCCGGAGGTGGGGAAATGACTATGCACCCCGGGGCCGGTAGGGGCCCCGGGGTTAAGAAATGATGGCCCCACCTCCGACCCCGAGGGGGTGCCGGAGGTGGGGAAATGACGGTGACTGCCGTTACCTTTTCTGACGACGTTGGGATCAGTCATATCAGTATGCATATTTAAATTTTTTTTTTTTTTTTTATATTGATATTTCTACTTCTGGATCTGGTTTGGTATTGTTGAAACTTGCATTTAGGTTCAAATAGCGTGACCCATGCATGATTGCATCTGGATTGCATCAGGGTTTTGTTTGAATCAACATTTGGTCAAATTTTGACTAAACTCAAGCATTTGCACCCTTCCTGCAGACTTTGCATGCATTTAGTTACCTCTGATTGTGAGGCATGCATGTTAGTCATATGTACAGGCCTTTACCCCCTCAGAAGCTAAATATACATGAACAATTTAAGCAAGCCTGAGAAAAATTTTACTGACGCGATTCTGATCTAATAGTAATTATAGCCTGGCCAGCGATTCTTATGGGTCACAAATCTTGAATTTCGTTTTATTTTATTTTTAGATGTGCAAAAAAATGACTGAACTGAATCGTTATTTTGAGTTGATTTTATTTTTATTTTTATATTTTTCATGTCTCTTGGTTTAGTCTCGTTTTGAATGTTTCAAAAGAAAAAAAAAATGGTTTGAATTTTTAAAAAATAATATTATAGGATTTTTTTTGTACTATAGTTTAAATTAAAGTGCTACGAGCATGTATGAATAATTGGATTATATAATTAATTTTTTTTACTTTAAATAATTAGACTATTATTTAACCATATAAATTTTACTATGTAAATCGATCATCTAAAGCATGCACCGGCAAGCTGACAAATCAAACCGAAATCAAGCTGAGTTTCTTGATTTAACTTAGTTTGATTTATTGAAATAATCAGTCCAACTATGATTTCGAATTGGATTTTAAGAAACTAACTCAAATAAGCTTAATTACAAAAACATCTCTAAACTAACCTGCGGACAATTCGATTATATGTTAGTAACCTTAGTAAGGGCCATGGAAAGTTTCGTATCGCTATATTGCTCACGGAGGAAAAGTCTTTATTTATCAAACTCTGCTGCATAAAGCATGCATCGAGCGTGGGCATAGGCTGCATGCTGGCATAAGTGCACATATCATGGCCCATTGGGATACAGCATGCCCTGCATAAAGCGCGCATTGATTGTGCACTTGTATGAAAGCATGTAATATGATCTATTGGGTTGCTACGTGGGTTGCATATGTGCTTGCATGGATGCATGATCAATGCATATGCTTTATGAATCAAAATAGGGTGTACAAGGACTTTTTCTACCCATAGATATGTTCCCAGCGAGAGAAAGATGGTAGCGGCCCAACACGGAAGGGCTTTTAGCCCTCGATCCAACGTACTGCAGTTGTTCTGGCCGTAATCGGAACAGCTTCAGTACGGAAAGTTAACGTCAAGGGACAGGTCATCGGAGGCCAAGTCAAGGACTCATCCATTGTCCATCCAGTTAGGGTCTATAATTAATCGGTCACAAAAAAGTTAGCTAGGGGCAAGCCAAGTGACGCACAAAGCTATCATGCAAACGACCATGTCTTCCGTCCCGACGATGAAAAAATAAAATATTCGTTTAAGATGTTGATTAATTGACCCATGAGAAAACCAGGGCCTGATCAATGTTTCCATGCAACGAAACGGGAATTCTTAAATTACGTCCGCAAAATTAAGTTTTTTCATATGTTTTAGCAACAAAATTTGCAGTTAGTACATGCCTTACACCGAAAACATCTGCTTTGTTCAGTATATCGTTTGCTTGTTCTTCATGGTGAAATGAAAATTTGCACAAATTATGAAATAATTTTTGGTAAGAAGATTAAAATAACTCAAATAGCCTTGAGGATTTCTTGAGGAAGGTAATCCTCAAAGTGATAGTTGGTAGACTTGCATCCTTCCTTTCTTCTTTCTTTTCTTCATAAAAGGTAGAACTATCACTAAAACTTTTCTGGCAGTTTATGAAGTCATATTTTACTATAAAAGTCTAAATCCATTGGCCTTAATCTATAATATTGATTTTGAGAAAGTTTTTGATGACATCAGTTGAATTTTTCTATTCGATCATCTAATGGCCAAAGGATTTTCTACCCTCTTCCTGTACTAAATTTGAGACATCCTGTCCTCAGCTTCTGTCTCTTCGCTTTTCAATGGTCAATCTAAAAGATGAATCTGCTACAACAAAGGGTTGCATCAGGAAGACCCAATTTCTTGCAGCCTCTTCATTTTAGTTTTTGATGTTCTTTACTGAATTCTCCTAAAAGATTTTGGCTTGGGCTTGATAGAGGGGATTGGATCTCTTTCTTGCTTTAGATGCCTTCCTAGTGTAGATTTTGCAGGTGATACCTTGATCTTTGTGTCGCTTCCTCTCCTTCGATTATTTCTCTCAAAGCAGTTCTCCTAGGTTTTGAAGCTTCCTTCAACTTTAAAGTGAATTTTTCTAAAAGTTCAATTATTGGTCTTAATATCAGTAGCACTGAAGAGAATGATTTTGCCACTCTCTTGAATTGCAAAAAAGAATTCTTTCCTTTTATCTACCTTGGTCTTACACTTATTGACATAAATCTTTCAAAACAAGCCTAGTTTTCTCTCCTGAATTGAATTCACAACCATTTCACCTTCTGAAAAAGGAAATGCTTATGGCGATAGACTTACCCTCTTCAATGTGGTTCTATCTTCTTTACCTTCATATTTTTTGTCTATCTTGAAACTTTCAAAATGAGTTATTAATATAATTAATAAGTTTAGAAGTTTTTTCAGAGTTGGACTCTGCAAAGGGCGTCTACTGTCTAGTTCACTAGAAAGTGTTGTAAATTAAAGAAAGAAGGAGGTCTAAGAATTACAAATCTTGCTCGATCCCCTCAACAAGGTGTTACCATCGAAGTGGATTTGAAAAATGGTATCCCTCTCTTCCTTGGGTTGTTGGAAGTATTAATTTCTTATGCTTACTACTCAAAAAGAAACTCTCTATCAAGTCTAAAAAATTGATGGCCTCTCCTGCCCTTTGGAAAGCATTTCTTAAGAAATTAGTAGATTTGGAAACTATACCTTTTTCTATCTAGGTAATGGCTCCCATGCTAGATTTTGGAAGGATGCATGTATTGATGATGTACCATTTTATTTCTTCTTCCCTGTCCTTTTCAAAGCTTGCATCAAAGGAAATATTTCTATTGCGAATTATTAGTCTTGTTCAATCAAACTTCAAAGGCTACTCTTTTTTTTGAAGATTAGGCCAATGGATTGGCATGGCCTTCCATTTTGGAGGCCCTCCAAAAAGGTTCATTTTTTGTTAACTCTTTGTACAAATTCATCAACAAGAGTGTTTTTACTCTTTCTACAAAACCATTTAGAAGGCAAGAGTGTCAGAAAAAATCAAAATTTTTGCTTGGCTTGCTCTTCATGATCGCCTCCAGACTGGTAATAGACTAGCTAAAAAGGGTGTGCTGATCAACTCCAAATATCCTTTTTTATGGATCATGTCCTAAAATAGCTAATCATCTCTTTCTTAAATGCCCCTATGGTTGTACCATATAAAACTTCATCACCATCAAAGTTTTCCTCCTATCTCTTCCATAATACCTTTATCATTTATGGGATTTTTGGAGATTTAGATCTATTCTTCCACTTATCAAATTTATCTGGGACTAGCTTGCCCTCTTTGTCTGTTGATCTATTAAGAAAGAGTGTAATTTTAGAATTTTTTTCTCATCCTTCAATGTCTCTTCTTACCTAGGTTTCTTTTTGCCAAGAGTGTTATCCCTTTTTCAATCTCAGGACTTTCTGTTTGTTAAGCCTTAACCCGAAATTCCAACTCTAATTTGTATTCTAACTTTATTTCTTTCTTCTGATCCTCTTTGTAATTAATTATATATTTATATAAATTAATAAAATTAGGGGGTCCCCTCCTATTTGCATTGAAAAGAGTATTTTTTAATTTTTTATAACTATCATGAGAGGAAACTCATAGATATTGAAAAAAAATCACATGTAAGAGTGTAACTGAGTTGAGACAGATCGCGAGTAGCTTTAAATCGACTCAAAAAATATTCGAACTGACTTGTTGCTTATCGAGTTGAGCTTAAGCTTGAGCTACTTAAGTACTCATCGAGTCAAGTTTGAGTATTAAAATACTTGGCTCGAAAAGCTTGCGAACTTAATTGAGCTTACATAATTTTATTATTTTACCCTTATAATTATACATATTTATAATATTATCCTAACTATTTAAAACTCCTATGAATTTTTAGTTGAGAACATATTTATTTTAATTTAAAAAATATTTTTTAAATTTTTATACAGAAATTCGAGTTGAATCGAATCGAATGAGTATATCAAGTATTCCATTGAGTTTGAGTTTGAGCTCTAAATAAGAAACTCGATTGAGCTCGAGTCGAGTTTCAAGTTTCAAATTCTAGAGTCGAGTCGAGCTCGAGGTTGGCATTATGTTGACTCGATTTGGCTTGATTACATCCCTAATTATACATAAGAAAGAGTTCTAGCTTAATATATCGGTCAAAAAGGTAATCTCATTTTTGTTAAAAAAAGATTGCCAACAACTTTTCTTTCACCATCTCGACTGTCTCCATGGCTGAGATCTCGCATTCAGTTTGGATGGTGGCAAATAAATATCATCTTGCTACATAATTTTTAAGAAAAAGAAAACGCCTTTTACTTTATCAAATCGGTTGCGTATCCTTGAGGGCCAATAGTAGGTACATTTTTTTTTACTTTTCTTTTATTTTATTTTTTGGGTAGAAGTAGTAGGTACTTCAAAACGCTCAGGTCAAGATTGTTAGCCTGTGCTACTATTGGAGAAGCTAGCCCCATTCAAAACATTTGAAGAGGGAAGGTAATAGATTGAGGTGTTCACCTCCTTGGAACTCTCAGTTCATCTCTTTTTGGTATCTTCTATGCAGTGTTTTAAGCATCTTAACAAACACTAGACATCGAGTTAGATCACTTTTAGTGGGGCTTGCTTCCCTCCACCAATTTTTGTTGCAATATTTTCTTGCTATTTATTTTGGCTCATCTTAAAGGAAATAAATAAGAAAATATCTCAAGATAAAAATATTTCACTAAGATCATATCTCCAAGCAAGCCTACTATATGTCTATGAAGTTTATCCAATTCAACAAGAACTCTTCATTTGTGTTCTCTGGCATCTAAGGGGATAGTGATCACTAGTTTTTGAGACCACAAATTCAAAAAAAAACTATTTACTAGCATTTTCCTTAACTAGGATATATCGAAATCAACTTTAATGAACCTATTCACCTTAATTTTGCCGACACAAGATATCTGATCTAAGATCCCTAGTTACTGCTGCAATTCTCCTATCTTGAACATATGTAATGCTTGGGCTATTAGCATATGATATTATTTTAGGAGACTAAGTCGTAGAGATAGCTAAGATTAACGGCAATTTTGGAAAGCTTCATCCATTGTTGAAAAGTATTCAATCAAAAATTGCAACTCTTTTCAACTCCTCCTATCGGCATATATTTTGGGATGCCAATCATGCAGTAGACCTTCTTACTAATCTAGTCATATTAAGATTGCAAATAACATATTGACATAATAATTTTCTGCGGATTTATCATCTTTTGGATCCTAATGCTAGATGTACATATTTTCTAAGGCTGTAATGGTTAGTTTATTTTTATAAAAAAACAAAAAATCCGGAAGTTAGCCGCTTGATTTGTGCTGACGACTGAACGATCTTGAGGCCAACCTAAAGAATGCAATGAACAGAACATGTCAGTGTGTGTGTGTGTTTTTTTTTTTTATCTTTTCTTCTGCGTTGGAATTGGTAGGGCTTATTAGGGTGCCAGGGCCATCCAAGTGACTAAATTAAATGGAGGAGAGCTTGTCAGAGTCTGAGGGAGCTGGGGGGCTCTGAATGAAGACAACCCTTTGGTTGCAGCAATTGCAATATAACCCAGCAATAGAAAAAGCACAATAAATTAGTCTTGGTCTCAATAACCTAAGAGTCTCACATGCAAAGCCAACTTAGCCAGATTCCATTACCGAACGAGCAAATGGATACACAATGGGAACGAATTGTCAAACCGGCAGAGAATCAGAGACTCCGCCTTATTACCACCAATTACTATTGAAAACCTAAGAAATCGAAGAACCGATGTTAAGTCCTGACCATATTAAGAACACAGAGTAAAACTTTAGCACACCAGATCTAGTTAACAAAAGCACATTTTTTCCTGATCTCGCCCTTGTTGTTCGTGAGGACTTTGATCCTGCCCATTTTAACCATAGACTCAGCAAAATCTTTGTAGAACTCATCTGGGGATGACATGGCCTGGCGTTCGACGTATGCTTTTGTCTCAGGGTCATGAAGGAGAGCATTGTCAGATGTGAAGAGCGCTCTCCCCTTGGTCAGACCCTTGTAGTAGCCCATGTCAAATATTGTGGAGCTCCCAGGATCCATTTCCACACGGGTCGTGTTGTCATTGGGCTTACATTTGCATTTCAGCTCGGGTACGTAGCTCTTATCCAACGCTGGGTCCAGGTCACCATTTCCAGTGAAGTTGTAGAGGCGGTCAGTGAAGGATGAGCAAAGCGAGTTCCCAATGGTATGTGAACCTGATCATGGAGGAACCAAAAGTTGGCTTAGCTATCAACCAGTGGAAATGCGTGGATTTTCCATGAGATCTAAGCTCTCTTTCTCTATCGTATATAAAATTTAATGACTGGCATGTATAGATAGGGTTGAGGGGACCAGTTGACCAAGCATGTGAAATAAAGACCTAGGTTCACTTGCAATCTCACATAAGAGTTTGGCTGGGTTTTCAGAACAGGAGTACGTAGTTGCTCGAATGTTTCAATTCCTTTCTTTCTTTATTGTTTTTTTTGGAAGGAATTGTACGTGTTTGAATTAGTTATAATCGACTTGAGATGCAACTCCAAGATCAATTTTACCTGATAGCACTGCAAGGTCCTTTACAGTTAAACCTTTCTGGATAAAGATGGCTTTCAGAGAAGAGATGTTTGCGGTCGATGGTAGCAGGTTTTTCTTGGTATCCAAGGCTACTGATCTGCTTCCATCCCTTCGGCCAGTCTCTATTCCATAATATGGTCCATGGGTCTGCAGAAGAAGCTTGCCGTTAGCCAAATTAACAAGCGCTGGTTAAAAAATTCCAGTCATCATAAGAACATTACTCTTACCAAAAACACTGAATCCCGAGCAATCATAGCTAAGATGTCAGCACAGGAGACGATCCCGGGACAAGCCATCTCCAGCTTAGCCTTGATATCATCAATCACCTCGAAACCTCGGAGGCCTTGATTTGGAGGTGCATCTTTCTCAGCGGGTTTATTAACATTTGTGGCATTCAGTAGAAGAGAACCATCACATCCCTAAATAGATCGTAGATGGGGTGTGAGAACAGTTTAAGCCAAAAGTCCTTCGATAAATATACAACGTGCATGTCATGCATGTCATCATATGAAATTCAAGTTACTTACGTGGACGAAACAATCGTGGAAATGCATCCGAAGGAACGGCCCCGTGAGGAATGGTGCTTTTGCTACGGCCTTTGCCATTTCTTGGAGGACTATCTTCTGCGTGGGGGCACGAGTAGCGATAGAACCCATACTGCAATTGTGCTTCTGTTGAGCCTACGAAGAGGAGGAGTGCGAGGGCTGAAGGAACCAAGCGGCTAAAGAGAGCGCTGTAAGACATCGATCCTTGATTTCTGCGGACCAAGCTATGGAAGAGATGGTGAATAAGGTGGGGCATGGCATCCATTTATATTTGGGGTTTCAAGCATCAGACTCCGCTAGATGGCTGTCATGGAAGGGGTGAATTCTTTTTTAAACGCCAATCAAGTGGCATCCTGATTTTAGAAGCAAGCTGGCATGAGTTGGAAATGGTATATGCATGTGTTGCGGTAGGAGGGTTGACTTTATTTATGCTGCATGCATTCCCACACTTGAATTCAATACACAAAACTATCTTATCTAAATGAATAATAATGAAATTATATTGAAAACAAAATGAATGATGTAGTAAGGAGAAACTCATCCAAGTATTAATATTAATCTATATGTGATGATGGACTTACTGAGAGATTCTGACTTCGTAAAATCAAAACAACTGCAAATCCGGTTGTGGAAGGAAGATGCACAAGCCTCCAAAGTATTTTAATATTCACATGACTACTACATCCAAAAAAATAAAATAAAAATCACTAAACTACTGATGCTATGGATTGTACAAATTCAGGACACGAACAACCAATAAAATTAAATAGGTTAGTATAGCATATATCTTTCTTGTTGAGGAAAGGGTGCTATTTATTGGGGTTGAGGAAAGAGTCCTCACATGTGGCTGAGGAAAGAGTCCTATCAACTCTAGATCCCAAAACTGTTCCGTAGTGAGATGAAGACAGTTCCTTGCTTACGATTGTGTCATTCTAGTTGAAGTCATTTTGGCAAGTTTACTTTCATTTCACCTAAGTACCCTCAGGCAAGATCAAGTCCTTGACGTACGAGTTGTGCAATCGATCTTCCAGCACTTTCTACTTATCATGTATTCCTTCTCTCCATGCCTCTACCATATAAAGGTTGATTCTTTTCTTCTCTTTCCTTTTCTTAGGGAAAGATAATCAGAACATAGTGATAAAGAGACAAAAACCTGCAGAGCGTTAATTCTCAAAAAGAATATTATAGCATCTTATTTTATTTAGAACTAAGAAGGCTTCTAGAAATTAATAGACGTTGTTGACTAATATCAGAAGGTATTTCTAGGAACTATCTATAGGTTCTAAAAATTATGACTGGATAAACGTACTACCAGTATTCAAGGCGAATGTGATCAAATTCCAAAAGAGATTTTTTTTTTTTTTTAATTGATAGCAGCGTTCCTTTCGTTGGTAAGTAGTACGTTTCTGTCATTGATCATTAACTATTCTCGGGGGAAAAAAATAATAAATAAAAGCCTTTAAGCTTCTCGGCCAGATATTTATCAAGTAGTCCGTGTTATTAGTTATGCCTTGTAGTTAGCTAAAGAAAGCAATTGCTATATACTTTTATTGTTAAATATGATTGTTACATCGTTTGCTGTGAATATAAGCACGCATGTTGCGTTCGAAAAAAAAAGGGGGGGGGGGGGGGGGGGGGGGGGGGGAGAGATTACAAAGCCATCAGCGAACTCAAATGTCAATTAATATCAGTTTTTTTTTTTTATTGGCTATTATTATGTTTCTCTATTTCTTTCTTTTTTGATACAGCAGGACTCAATTTTCAATCTTACAATCGTAAGCTCCAGCTAACCAACTTCTTCATTAATTTACAGCAAGCATTATATTAGTATTCTGATCAATTCACACATAATTTGCAAAAAGAACATTGTTAACCCAAATTAATCCATTAACAGCCACACAAAACACAGAGATCGGAATCACAACACCTGTGGTCTTCCTCTTTCTGAGTGGTTCTTCTTAGTTGTTTACATGGATAACATGAGTAGAATCCTGATATTATAACCATCATCAACAACCACTTCTAACCACGTTGGAATGAGAAATATAAAGCCCTTTTCTTTCCTAGCACCTGACCAATGGCATATAGAAGTACCCCACCATCGATGTCTGGTTCTAAACAGGCTGGAGAACGTGTTCGGCACTTCCATACTCTCTAGTTGTCGATAATCATACGTACCGGTATCTACTATTTATCTTTATAGCTCTTACGTCTTTTGTGCTCCCATTCATTATATTTGCTCATATCTCAGACGTGCTTGTCTCTTCAGAGACGTCCGATTAAAAAACGTCAGTTGTGCTTCAAGATGCCTGCAGGGAGAGTTTCTTAGAATCTCACAAGTACTTCTAGACGGTCGGTGCTATCGAAATTATTTTATTGGGATGTCCGGCCTTAGTTGCTCTTTAATTTCCTTTATTCTGGACGTACTCATTAGCGAAGCCAATGGCTGGAACATCAGTTAACAGCTAGCATGCTCCCATGCTCTAGATAATAATTGGAAAAAATAAAAATCCTGATAATTTGTGAACACGGATAATTTCTTTGGCTCATTAAATTTGGCTTGGCTTGAGTTGGCAACTTGGTATTCAACTATATTCTATTTATTGCTTTAATGTCTTAATGTCAACGATTGACAGCACTTCATGTGACGGGAGAATCATCGCTGGACCATTTCCAGACAGAGATATCAGAATTGGTTTATCGTGTCAAGCAAAAATTTGGAACAAGTTCGATTTTTCAAGAGGAAAAATGAGCTAGCTCAAATTTGGATCCTCAAGGCTGATCCGAAATCCAACATCAATTTGGATGATAATGATAAGTTTGGAAGAGAGTGTTTAGTTCCAGACTTTCAGATGATTAAAATTTGTTGGGCTTGGTGTGGTGTTATCAAGATCCAGGTTGAGCTAACTAATATTGGATCGAGTATGGGTCTTAGGGATTAATTTAATCTCAAGTCTGAGCCAATCCTACTTGATCGTGTATTTAAACTTTAGTATCTAAATTCGATCCGGCAACCTAAAGGTTAAAAGATAAAGTAATTTACACTATACCAATATGATCGTTGGCAACAAAGGATAAAAGCTCAGGGTACTTCTCCAGCGAAGTTGATCCATTGATGTTCACTAAGGATTAAACCCCAACAGAATCAATAAAAGGCTGGCCTGATGAGCCATTCCATGTTACAGAATGAGCATGGATTAGTTTTTTTTTTTTTTGTACAAGCGGGTGATCATACGATACGGGTATGAATCAGCCATAATGATCAGAATACAGTATTTGCTGTAGAACAGAAAGAGCATGGATTAGTTAACTGGGTATTTCGTATGGGTGTGAAAAGTTCTGAATGAGTATGGATTGGATGGCGTCAACCGACCCAGTTATTAAATATGTTTCTACGTACAGCTTAGATAAGCAAGAACTCTCAATTGGTAAAAATTATGTGTAGATAACTGGAGCTGGTGAAACTGAGAATTTCAACCTTGTCGCGGATCACCAAGAAATCATGATGGCATGGTCACTTGATCATAGATCGAGGAACAAGAAAGCTTCGTGACCTATTTTGATCCCTCTCTGAACTCTGAGCTGCGAGCTAATGGAACCATCAAAAATTACTTGCGTTCAGACTTGCACCCAACACCACAAAACCGAAGTCTCAGCAGAAAAGGCCACGGTGTAACCACACCTATGATATTAGTTATAAAGGCATTATTTTAATTTCTTAATTTTATATAAGTATCTAGAATTTTTTAAGTACATGGATAATAACTAATGTAATACTACATGCATATATGCCAACATGAGCCTCACATACTCCTTCCATTTAAATCTTAGCATTTATTAGGCTAGGGTATAAATCTAAATTCAATCATAAATACATGGAGCTTTATATATGGTGTCTCTTGCTCCACGAGTCATGAATTAGGTTTGTTTTGATATCATTTGTAATAATATAGGATTTCATCTAAAAAATTTAAAAAATATTATTTAAATTCCTTAATTCTTCATATATATATATATATATATATCATGTTTCTTTTAGTACCTAGCAAATATAAGACTACACATGTGTTAGCATGGGTTCTTGAAGAAAGACATACAATTAAAGGCACAAATGATTGAAGGACTAAAGTGATGTAAAGAGTCGTTAGGAATATGAAGAATTTGAAACGTGATAATCATATTTTACATAATGATTAAATTTCTCAAAAATAAAAAAAGGAACATTCAATAACTTTTTTAAAAATTATTTTTTTAATTTAATTTTATTTTATCTATGAAAACAATAAGATCAAATTTGCATACACATACAATATGATGAAACTCAACACCTCTCTTAAGCATTAAAAGGTCACCGATAGAGCGATGAACAGTCAGCCAACACACAAGCGTGCACATACATACATGCACTTATACAAATTAAAGATAAAAAAAATAAAAGTAAAATAAAATAAAAGAATAAATAACTCATGTATTAATTAGTTTTAAATAAACCTAGAGAGTTTTCCCAAGAATTATTTTGTTTTTTAAAACACCCAAGATATTCATGTGGTGTATCCCAAACTTCATCATGACCGCATCCTTAAAACTTGATGTGGAAATTATGAATTTACACGAGGGTATTAGATTTCACAGTTTTGTTGCAAATGGAGTGATTATAGTTTAGTCATCGATTGTGATGGACGACACAACCATATCCAGGCAAGTATTGTAGAAAGGATCAACTGCTGTTTTGGCTCTTAACAGCCTATACATGTTGCCAAAATAAGACTCTTTCATATCATTATTCCATATATAGAACATTGATTGGCACACTTCTCAGCCAAAAAGTTTGCTTTAGAAAATGATTAAATTACTTTATTTATTTAAGCTGCAACACAGTATCTTGGTTCTCTATGAATTTAGTATCACATGACAACAAATTATAGGAATTACTCTAACTATTTTAAATTTAAGATCATGTAATCTGATGTTAATGTATAACCACCTCCAGGATCACATGGTTATGGATATTCTTCTCTATTTGATGTGTTGACTTTTGTTTCGTAGGCCCAATTTAAGGGCTAAAGAATTGTTTATCTTAAATAAAGCTTACCGCTGGAGAGGTGGTTTTTGTTTTTTTTTTGGTACAAGAAAGGGGAAGGAGGGCTTTGCCGACCCGTAGCTAGGTCCCATATGGCTATGTTCTCTGTTAGGAAATGTTTCGTGCATGGCGTGAGATTTGCACAGAAGTTCCCTACATAAAGGCCCCACATAAAGGCGAGTTGGTCAACCTGATCCCATCCAGGTTCCAGCAATCAGAACAGAAAAATTAGACAGATCTTAGCCCTCCAACACCGGTGTTTCAAGCCCCAAGAATTTATCTTGAAATTAATCGAGTCAGCACGGGCCTCATTCTTTGAACCCACGATGCCTTGATGGCGTGGAAGAGCCGCAACCACTGGTGGAGAGGTGGTTTTTCAAGCAACAAGTCCAAACAATGCAAAATAGGCGAAAACTGGGCCTGTTAACTGAGCAGTGGGGAGATTTAGTTAAACAAATGCAAGTCAAGGGTTTATAGGGAAGAAGAGGGGCCTGTTAAGGGAGAAGCTGGGAGATTTAGTTAAACAAATTTATGCTAATGGTTTTGTAAGACCTAAAAAAAGAAAAAAGAAAAATCTTGGATTTTTCCCTGCATTGATGTTGATAAGTGGATTATTCAGGAATAATTACAGTTTCTAGAGACAGTTGGAATAGTGACATCAATAATTTTTTTGTTAAATAGTATTGAAAGAAGATAGATTATCAGGTCAAATAGGACAGACAGACAGATAAAATTGAAAAAGGATTAAAAAAAAAGAGAGGTGAGATCAGTGTTTTTGTTATTAAATAGGATAGAACAGAAATAATATAACCTACTACGAGACGATGCACGCGATAGGTTCATCCTGAGTAGAACTAATTTTTGTTTAAGTGAATACTTGATTTTGACACAATTATATTAAATTATGTTATTATATCAGTTGTACTTCTCTAATCTCCTTTTGATGGAGCTCCTAAAGTAGATGTAAATTTACATGACTGCCTTCAATCTTTTGGATAGCCATGACAACCTGGATATAAAACCTTTATGAAGCTTCGTGGGTCATTAAAGTCAAGAATTTATACTTCACAGAAAAAAAAAGGATAAATGCAGTTTATAAATTTCAAGAATATGAGAATAACTAATCTTTAAACAAACTCTATATCCACTTCTAGAAAAAGAAGAAAAGTTATTTGTCCATTATTTCAACAAAACAAGAAAGATATCTGCACATAAAATTGGTGTTTAAATATCAGAAATATTAACTTGCTTTACCATGACATTTTTTGATCTCGAGTAACAGCAGTTATGAGCTCTAACATACTGACTTGATGGATTAGAAGACTAAGCAATTGACTGGTCTAGACTAACTAGAATTTGCAAAACCACATCATCCACCATAAACCATCAGCCCACCTCCATTATCCATGCTAAATCCAAGAAGCCCAACCACTTCAAGATCACTAAAACAATTTTTTTTAAGATTAAGCCATTTGGAAATTTCATGTCCAACTTCGTTAGTTCCAAGTTTCCAGACAGGTTCTCTCAAGAATCCCCAACCCCTTCTGTAAGTAAATCAAATATTACCTGCATGCCCGATCATGTTTGCCATCCAACTTGTACAGGTAACTACCAAATGAGATGTTGTTCTAATTAGAATGGGACATCCTATCTTCCTATATTATTAGCAAACAGTCTGTTTCATAATGGATCTAATAGGTGTCCTTTCTTTATAACCAACTAAATTATTTCTTAATTGACGTGCAATTCTAAGAGGAACAGAAACTGTAGTTTGTACTTCAAGGACATTGTACTCTGTACTTTTATGGCAAAAATAGTCCTTGCCGTGTGGCTATACTGTACACATATTTTGAAGGTCAACGTTACTTACAAGGTGTAGCTATAATAATTGTACGTAGACATGGCACTGGCTTTTTCAAAGCCGTACTGAGCACGATTCATTAAAAAATATTTAGGTTGTATTTGATAACTTTTTGGTTATCTCTGAATAAATATATATGATAACATTTATTCAAAGGATAGCTGAGGGGATAAGCATCTTTTTAAAATTATCACTATGCCATCAAGGGATAACTTTAGTTATTCCTGGTTTCCTAGAGAATAAGTTTAGGGGATAACCTATGGTTAAACATGGGTTATCCCCTCTGGTTAAACTTTTTTAGCACTATCCCCTGTAGCTATAGCATTTGGGGATAAGAAGGGATATCCAGGGAATATCTCCCCTTATCCACCATATCAAACACGGCCTTAAGATTTAAATAATTTAATTTTTAAGAATTTAAATTTTTTAATTATCATATTAATTAAATTTTATTTAAAAATTATCTTTATTTATTCTTACGAACTATATTTTTTAGTTTTATTTATTTTTTAATTATTTATATTATTCAACCATTAATTCATCTATTGGATCATTAAGCTACTGGTCCAATCTTCTAATTGTGTTAAAGTCTGTAGGCCTAGTTCTAACTATTGTATGTAATTGATTATAACTTGTGAGCCACATTTGTAGTAATACATCACTGGTATATATCTTTTTGGTTATATTTGCATTATTATATTTAAGGCATGCTGCATGTTTGAATGACACCCTCTCTAGCTTTTGTCTATTTATTCATAATTTAACCGCATTAGAAGGAAAAAATAATAAAAAGGAACAAGACCTACTAAGTTTAGATATTCTTATGAAGACTCGAATTTATAAGAAAGACTAGGTCGTCCGATGCACTGTACGCATCACCTTATGGACTAGCCTGAGGACCAGACTTGCAAATGCTGCGCATCCGGTGTGCACTTTGTGCACTAAAGATTGATGCACAAAGTCTTTTTTTAACATGAGAGAATCTGAGATTGATGCTTTTGGAGCATAGAGTGTGCTTTAACAATGCCTTTTGTATGGGCCTTGTGTCTTCCTGAGGCTTGAATTGGTTTCACTTCTAATAATATGTTTTACTTATAATAATATTTTTTTAATTATTAAAGTGAGTCATCTCTATTTTTTCTCCTTTCTTATTGTATTCTGGAGGTCAGACCTAGCCCCTCTCCTTCATGTACCATTTTAATTTTAAATTAATAAACTAGTAGGGGTCTATGCCAAACCCTCCACCATTAAGGTGGCTTCATATTAATAAATTCCTTTGTTTTCAATAAATTTTTAAATTTTTTATTTTTTTAAAAAAATTTTAGACTCTGATAGGCCTTGGCCGGGCACAGGCCTATGTGGACGGTGCCGTGCCGATATGACGGGCCGGTCTAGGCCGGTTCGTGCCGTGCCAGACTCAAAACATTCTTTTTTTTTTGAGCCCGATATGGTACCATGCCAACACGGCCCATTTTGTGCTGGGTTATACCGGTTCATAGGTGGTCTCTAATTGTACGCATAGACTCTTGAAGGTCAACGTTACTTGCAAGGTGAGCATACTGGCCATACTTCTGCTTCTATAATACGCTGGTATTTTGGAAACTGGTGAAAGAGCCTGCCACACACTTCAACTCATCAAACTTGTACATAGCGCGCAGCCCAGAAACACGAATAATTAACCATGCATATATATAATCATGCATACGGTATAAAAAAAAAAAAAATATTTTTAATGCATATATGTATGAATTAATCACCGTATACAGTGCGCACATTCAACACCGCGTATGATGCGCAAATTTTTTTTTTTTTTCTTAAAATGCATCCCACCTACGCAAAGCCCAGGCGCCTGGAAGACCCCAGTCAAGCTTGTGCTACAAGGGCACATTTTATGGTGATCGAAGTGAAAGCCGAAATCATGTACGATCAAATCTATCTCTTGTTTAAGGTGACAGTAAGTGGAACCATCCAATCCAATTATCAGTGATAGCCAAAATTGAGAAATGAAATGAGAAAAGAAAGCCAAGGCCAAGAGGAGAACATGAAGGGCCAAAATCCGCAAGGAGGAACTACAAAAGTTTTTACATGCCAGCTCCTTCCTGGATAAATTCCTGGCTGACACTTTTTTGCACAACAATCCAAAAATACCAATCAAATGCCCTCAAACCTCAACCTGTCGATCCCATGCAACTCAGAAAGAAAACAGAACAGAATCAGAGAATCAAGAAAGCTGTCTCCCTTCATATCCAGCAGAGAATGGCTAGCAACACAAACAGCAAAGTCACATTCGCTTGGAGGTGGATGAGGTGAAGGGGCAGCAAAGCAGGACGCAAGCACGACCACTGCTCCTATGCACCCTTTTATTTCCTTGAACTAGATCAGAACCCATCCATTGAATGAAGTCTTTGAAGAGCACTCTCCTGATGTTCTCCTTGTGTAAAAACTTCTGGCACACATCCAAGTTATGTAGCCCAGCACAGCCAAAATGTATCTAAGCCAGCACCCTTCGTTTGTGACTTTCAGTCCACAGATACCACATAGAGCTGGGCCACTCTACCTAGAATTTTACTTCAAAGAAAGCCACCAGAAACAGCAAAGTCACCTTTCCATGGAGGTGGATGAGGTGAAGAAGGGGCACAGGCACAACCATCGTTGGCATGGATCCTTTTCCTTCAAGCCTGTCCATCAGGTATGAAGCCACTAACGCACTAAAGTGTTTGAAGCACACTCTCCTGTTCTTTTCTGGGTAAAATGTAGCAATCTCAATCCATCTGTATCTTAGCCAACGGCCTTTCATTTGTGACGTTCAGTCCACAGATACCTCACAGAGTTGAGCCACTCCTTCACCTAAACCTCAAACTTTGAAGAGGGCCAAAGAGATCGACCACTGCAGTTGAAGGAACATGTGATTGGTTATCTCAGTAACTTGCCAGCAGAATGAGGGGGAAAAACTCCAAGCCATCCCATGTCACTAAATTTATTGACTGCCTTGGCAGCCTGTTGCGTACCAATAACCATGTGAAGATTTTTAACCTTGAGAGGAGCTAGTCCTTGCCACAAGCTTCTCATAGCCTAGCATGGAAGCCCACAGCTATTAAGAAAACTAATAAAAACTACAGATCTAAGACACACGGATATTTGACATCCCTCCTCCAAATAGATATCGACTGGTAGAGGTAGGCATTGGGCCATGCCGCCCATGGCACGGTACGGCCCAGGCCTACATGGACCGTGCCGGCATAGCCCAGTAAACCGTGCCATACCGGGCGCGAAAAATTTTTCTGTTGGCTCAGCACGACACGGCCCATGACGGGCCTGGGCCGGCCCGGCTCGTCGTGCCGGCATGATGGCCCAAGTGAGTAGTGCCAGCCCAGGCGTGCACAGCTCAAATAAAAAAATTTGTAAAATATTATTTTTTTTGATAAATTAAAAATTTTAGGAATAAATTTTTTTTATTAATATAAAGCCACCTTAATGGTGGGGGTTTTGGCATAGACCCCTACCAGTTTATTAATTTAAAATCAAAATGGTACAGAAGGGAGGGGGGCTAGGCCTGACCTCTAGAACATAATACAATAAGTAAGGAGAAAAAAAAAAAGAAAAAAAAATAAATATGACTTACTTTAAGTTTTTAACAATTTAATAAATAAAAATATATAATTATAAAAGTAGAAATGACTCACTCATCACTCATCAGTCATCAGTAGTATTTGTGACATCATCATCTTCGCTGGTTAAGTCATGTCCACCTTTATCTTTAAGCCTCGCCTTAGCATCCAACCAGTCTTTGAAGCAGATAAGCATCTCAACTATTTCGCTAGTCATCCTACTTCTTTTTTCGTCCAAAATACGTCGACCTGCACTGAAAGCGGATTCCGATGCTATTGTGGACATCGGCACAGCTAAAATATCTCGTGCAATGGCAGACATAACAGGATATTGATTTCTAACACTCTTCCACCAAGCTAATACATCTAGACTTTTTATTTGATCTTCATCATATGCAGAATGAAGATCGTTTCGTAAATAAAATTCAATTCATTACTTAAAGATGAAAAAGATAAAGAAGATGAAGCATGTGCGTGTCTTCTAATAAATGAAAAAATAGATGACAAATGAGATCTAGAAGAAGAAGCAGAGTTTGAGCAGGTATTCTAGATCCACAAATTTTATCATTATATAAATCATAAATATTATTAAGAAGTCGTGTTACCTTATCTTTAGCAGGTTCAGGATTTTGATTCATGTTTTCACAATATTGATCAATTAAAAATTTACACCATTTAATTTAACTCTAGGATCAAAAACAGCAGCTAAGTTATGCAATGGACATATCCTATTCCAATATTCATTCTATTTAATTTCCATATTATGTATAATAGGCATTAAAACTTCATGATATCTATATTCTTTAAATTTTTCACTAATTACATATGCTTTTTGTAAAAATGAACAAGAAGTTGGATAATAAATACTTGAAAGAACATTTGTAACATCATAAAAAGTAACCAAAAAATCTTCTAAAATTTTACCTTGATTCCAATTAACTTCAGTCAATGTAAATCCTAATCCACGCTCATTAATATAAGCACTTAATAAGTTCTTATATGGATATACATCATGTATCATGGCATAGGTACTATTCCAACGAGTTATTACATCAAGTTTAAATTTTTTAAAATGTTTACCATGATCTACACATAATTGTTTAAATTCTTGAAGTCTTGACCTTGAAGCATGAATAAAAGAAACTGCATTTCTAATTTTGAAATAACCTCTTGAATTATGTTCATGCCAGATTGAGCAGAAAGATTTAATATATGACATGCACATCTAATATGAAATAATTGTCCATCTAAAATGGGATGCAAAGAGTCATTTAATAATGTAATAGCAGAATTATTATTAGACGCATTATCAAAAGTAATTGACATTATTTTATTAAATATGATATGAGCATACGGTTTGATAAATAATATTTGAAATTATTGTTCTGAATGCGAAAAATCAAAAGCACGAAAAGAAATAATTTGTTTATTTAATTGCCAATCATTATCAATAATGAGCAGTAACAGCAATAAAACAATTATTACCTACAGATGCCGACCAAATATCAGAAGTTAAAGAAATTATAGTATTTAAATTTAAGAAGATTTCTATTAAACTTTGTTTCATTGCTAAAAAGTTTATCATAGCCACTCTTCTAAAGGTACGACTACTAGTTCTTTATAAGCAGGTTGTAGGCCTAATTGAATATATCTTTCAAAATTATAAGATTTAGATAAACTAAAAGGTAATTCATCTTGAACTATCCATCTTACCAGTAATTTTCTTTGATTTTTGTGGTTATATACAAGATTGCCTACAAGTAATCCCTCTTGTATATTAAGGAGTCCTTTCTAATGGGATTCATGCATCCTATGACTCTTTTGATGTCTTCTTAGATGCCATGTTCCCTCAGTACTAGAACAACTGTAAAGTTTTGCACATTTTTTTTTTTCTTTATAGACTCCATCAACCATAATTCTATCGAAATCAATCCAAACATTACTAGTCCTCTTACGAGAAGATGTTTGACACTCACTGACACTAGCTCTAGATAGAACTTGGAGTTGGGATTGGGGTTGGGATCCTTAGGGATTAGTTTTCTCACACCCTTAGAAAAATTTGCATGTTAAAATTACTTTCGTTAAAAGATGATATATCTAAACTTTTTAATTAATAAATACAAAAAATAAAAACTAACTTACAAAAAGAAATTGAGAAAAGATCATAGGTGGAGCATGGAGCCGAGATTTGTAAGCTTCCTCTTGCACTCTCACCTCTCAACAAGAAGTGATCTTGTAACACTTGACTACTTGCTTGAGCACTTACCACTTGTAAGAACACTTGCAAATTAAAAATTAAATTACTAATCTACTAGAGCACTTGCTGGAAGAGAGAAATAGTAGTAATAGAGGAGTTGGTTTTGTATGGTAAGAATGAGGAAGAGTTCATCTATTTATAGAAGTCCCAATTTTTTTTTTAAAATTACCCTTTGATATAGCCGTTATATGACTGTTGGGAGGGGTAAAATAGTCTAAACCCCTCCCAACAGCCGTTTTTAATGGCTATATAGCCGTTAAAAACGGAGCAGCTATATAGTTGTTAAAATGGCTGGCCGCCCAGCTGGTGCCTAGGCACCAGCGCCTAGGTTGGTGCCTAGGCACCAGACGGCCGTGCCAAGGCACGGCCCCCAGTCCAGTAGGGCCGTGCTGGGCACCGGTCGTCAGGGGCCGTGCCGAATTTAAATTTTTTTCTATGCCGTACATGGTATGGCTCATTAACAAATGGGCTATGCCAGGCACGGCACGGCAATTCTTAACGCACGATGGGCTTGGGCCGTACCATGCCAGGCACGACCCAGTACCCACTTCTATCGATTGGTGAGACAAATTAGAAAGGACATTTGGGCATTCTGGAGCATTGCAATAAAAATATTGCTGCTGAGGCTCATTCAAGAGATACCTGAACACTGGGTTCCAAAATTGCCCTCACTCTGCCCATAAAACTCAAACTACCCAACCATCAAGTTTCCAAGCAGCAACATATAGACAAGGGAGCCTCTTAGCAGGTTTAAAATTTCCATCCCCTTCATACTTCCAGAACAAAGCTTCCAACCTAAATTTTAAACTGCAAGAGAAATTGGGAGCCATCATGGTTAAACCTTTCCAAAATTAGAAACTTTCTCAGAGCAACAGATTTTGAAATCTCATGGCTGCAAACACCACTAATAATAACCCCCAATCAAGGCAACTGAAGGAACATTCACTGCCTATGCTATTTGTCAGAGCCACTTCCCCAGAGGCGCCAAGTTGAACTCCCTTAGGTTCACAATGCCAAGCCCTCCCTGCTCTCCAGTCTTGCAGACTTGACCCCAAGAAACCCACCTCACTGGCCTGCGGCTAAGTAGACCTCCTTGCCAAGAAAAAACATGGTGGCATATGGCATCAAAACGCCAGATAACAATCAGGTGTTTCAAGAATAAAGACATGAAGGACATCAAAAATGCTGATGATATAGACTGGAGTAGCACCAAATGACTACCATAAAACAATGTAACATCTCCAACCATCAAGCCTGTAGTTCATCCTCTCGATCACGTGGTCCAATCCTCATGATGCAGCTGTTGATCAATGGTAACCCCCAATCATCCCTGCAGCCAAGAAAAAGCAACTTGATCTTGTGAAAATTCACCCTGACACCAGATAGACCTTCAAGATAAACAATTTAACGCAAACCACAAACTCCACTTGAGCTTTACAAAACAGAAAGGTACCATCTGCACATATTGGTTAACTCCACTGGAATCTAGCTCATCTCCAAGACCCTTGATGAATCTGGCTTCCTTAGTCAATTGAACATTTGATGTAAGACATCAACAGCAAGCACAAATAACAACCGTGAAATGGGATTGCCCTGCCTAGCCCATGTTTGCAAAGAAGAGTGCTGCCCGACTTAGATATTCACCAGAAATGCATCTTTGAAGTGCGAACACAGCTGTAGGGCCTCCCAAAAACCTCAGGCATATAGGACAAGCAAGAAGTCCCAGTCACAAGATCATAAACTTTCTCAATATCCTCCTTGAAGACTTCGTCCTCCATTTTCCTTCACCTGCAGCCAATCAAAGCCTCCTTAGAGCTGGCAAATGAATTGATCAAGTTAAAAGACTCTAGCCGTCACCCAGCAAATTGCAAGTCAACTGTTTCAGTCTAGTAGCTAAAACTTTTCAGAAAATTCTGAAACAGCCATTTAAAAGGCTGGTATGTCAGTAATCTCCAAGAGTATCCGCATCATCCTTCTTGAAGATTAAAACAACAGTAACATAATTCACCCTATCTAACGCACTCATATCTTCCCAGAACTCAGCAGCAAGCCAACAAGGATTGCTGCCTTTCGCTGTTTCCCAGTACTGCTAAAAGATAACAAGGGAAAACCGTTCTGGTCTCAGTGCCTTCTTTGCACTTAATTCAAAGTCGACTGCCTCAACCACAGCTTCACTGAATGAGGTCTTCAGCACCTCCAGATTTGCAAGCCAATCTTCCCCAATCATTTTTTTGAAGCAAATCGTGAAGGAGAAGAAGCCATCCCCCATGAGAAAACTTTATTAAAATCATGGAGGTTCTCTTCCCTAATCAGCTGATACTTTCTGCATGCTAGAAATGGCATTATAGATGTACTTCTGCAAGGACCTGTTTCTCCAGCAGCTTCTGTGATCTGTTTTGTTTTGGATAGCTTAGAACTAATAACACAGAGATAAAAAAGAGGTAAGATAAAAGACACCCATGAATAGCAAAATTTTGATGGTGCCATTATTCAGAACTTTATTTTATGGGAATCTCTTATAATTAAGATGATTTGCAAGTAGAAATATTGTTGTCTAAATACTATAGATAGAGATCTTGACCAATCTCTTGATGTATCACACCACAAATCCGTAATCTAACAAGGTTGTCCATGAATCTGGTTTCCCAAAAACAATTTACGATTGCTGTTCCTTGCCCCTTCCTCCCCCCCTCCCCCCCAACAAAAAATAAGGTAAAAAGAAAAAAGCTTAATTGTTCCTAATTTTGAACTTGTTAAATAGATTTATTGTTTCATATCAGCTCTTCTTCTTCATCATCTTATTTTTTGTTTCTTGAGATTAGGAGGAGCTACTCCATAACTTTTTTATTTTATACCAGCTTCATTCTTAGAGGGCTGACTCCAATTGGAATTGAACCCTATCCCATTTGTCCAAGTATCATGGGTTGAGACCTATCGAGTAAGCACTCAGTGGTCTTTAGATCAGCTTTTTTAGAGTGGAACATGGGACCTCATTTCAAATCAACCTAAAACAAGGCTACTTGAATAATTATGACATGCTCTAGTTAGGAGAAGAGTTATTTCTGATCAAGCAGATGATTCAATCCCTTTACAGGTTGTGACAGCAAGAGGAAGCAGGAGAAAACTGATTCTTTGACCCCATGATGATTTGTAGCAATTGATTTTGGAGGATATGGTGTGATAGATAAGCCTATACTAGTTTAATAAAGCAGGGGTTTATATTTTCATGTCTACATGGATTGTATGATGGTCCCAGCAACATCAATCACCAGAATGTACTCATTCTGACTACTCAAGGATCACCAAATGCATGATGGGTCCTATATTAAAGTCCAAAAAAGGCCTTTGCACACAGATTGGGGGCCCAGGCTCATGTTACTTGAGTGGTAATTTAGTTCGCCTAGCCTTGTGTCATCTATGTTGGGCTTGTGTGGTGCTATCGAGGCCCAGATGGGCTAACTTGTATTGGGTTGGATTTTAGTACAAGGGTTGAGATTAAATTAAGTCACGGGTATACACGGGCTTGGGGATTAGTTTAATCTCATAGGGTTACTCCATGGAAGTTTTTGTTGAGTCTGGGCCTTACCCACTTCGTGGATATATTTAAACTCTAGTCTCTAGAGTTTGAAGAAACAGAGAACAGATTCTTTTCTCCCAGAAAATCCTTTCTCTCATCGTAGGGCAGCAGCCCTCTTTTCCTCCTCCCCATCTTTCTCCTTTCTCAATCGTGCAAGCAGGAAGAAGCACTCACGGCCAGCGGAAAGAGGGATTCGTGCGTTGTGGGAAGGGGAAGAAGCAGCCGGTTATAGGTGCATGGTGGAAGACGCCTTCTGTGAAGTCCGTGGCCTTGGATCAGTCCATGGCCTTGGATTCCAAGTGAAGAGCGTCTTCACGGAAGAAATTCCTTCTTAGTGGAAGAACGTTGCCGTGAAGGAAGCTGCCTGGTGCTGCAACGTTGCCGTGGGGTTGGCTACGTGGAGGGCAGAAGCACGCACAGCAGAATCAGGCTTTGGTGTTCACGTGAAGGGAGCTGCTCGGGAAGACGGTGCAGTGAATACGTGAAGAGTCCTTCCGTGGGACTCTCGCGTGGGTTCCATCACTAGAAGCCAAGAAGCTACGGTGTCTTTTCGCGTGGGAGTTCCATCACTAAAAGCCAAGAAGTCCATGGTGACATAGAGGAATTAATTCGCAAATCTTGAATCTTGGATCAAGAGACTACACGCCTAATTATTGACAACGGGTGAAAGCCAAGGGTACTTCTCTAGCGAGGTTGATCCCACTCCTATTCATTAGGGACTAAACACCAACAAGTGATATCAGAGCCTGGTTCAGAAATCAAAAATAAGAAGTAGTTGTTTGGAGATCTTATAGCCTGGTTCAGGAACGAGCCTAGTTGGTTCAGAAACAACAAGAAGTTGTTTGGAGATCTTAAAGGACTGAATTGGAGATCTTCAAAGGGTTGAAACAATTTCAACAAGTCCATCAAGGTACTTCTAATTTTCTAAAATTTATTTTGTGCTATTTTTATTTTGGTTGAGACCTCGCCATGAGTAGTAGCATAAAAATAGATTTTGAAAAGTTTGATGGAAAGGGAAGTTTCTCCATGTGGAGAGTCCGGGTAGAGGATCTTCTAGTGCAACTGGGTTTAGATTTGGCTTTGGAGGAAAGGCCAGATGGGATGACAGATAAGCAGTGGATGTTGTTGAAGAAAAAGGCATGTTCAATGATCAGGGGATGTCTGACGGATTCAGTCCTTTATTCAGTGCTGGAGTAGAAACCCCGAAGGAACTCCGGTCGAAGTTGCAAGCCCTCTATATGGGGAAGAATATGTGCAACAAGTTGATGTTGAAGAAGCGCCTCTACAGCCTTCAGATGTCAGAAGGTGGAGATGTGCTGGGCCATATCCAGGTGTTCGACCAGGTGAGCAATGAATTGCTGAATATCGGGGTCAAGATAGAGGAGGAAGATAAGGCACTTTTGCTATTGTGTTCGCTGCCCATATCATATGACTCATTGGTCACGATGCTGCTCTATGGGAAAGAGACATTATTCTATGAAGATATTGTCTCGGTACTTCGGACGAATGAGCAGAGGGAGAGGATGACCAAGGAAGCTGTTCCTCATGGGTCTATCAGTTGGGGAAAGGTCAGGCAGGGACAGGAGCAGGCTTAGGGAACGGTTATAGTCCAAGAAGGCTAAGTGCTATAAATGTGGTGAGGTTGGACATTTTAAAAGGGATTGTCCTAAATGGAAAAAGGGAGAAAAGGGAGAATCTAAGTCTGTGAGTATAGTTGCAGGACAGGAGGTGAAGGATGATCTCTTGGTGGTATCAGATGGTCATAGTCATAGTACAGAGATGTGGACCTTGGATTCAGCTTGTTCTCATCATTACACTCCCAACCGGTCGTGGTTCAGTACTTACACAGAGGTTGATGAGGGATGTGTAGCTCATGGAGATGATCACCCTTGCAAGGTGACAGGGATTGGCACAGTAAGGGTGAGGATGTTTGATGGTATGGTGCGCACTCTTACCAGCGTGAAGCATGTCCCAGAACTCAAGAAGAATCTGGTGTCACTGGGTACCTAGAGCAGACAGGATACAGCTTCAGCAGTAATGCGAGGAGTGGAGTTCTGAACATCTCCAATGAAGCTATGGTGGTAATGAGAGGGAGAAGGCTGGAGAACAATATATACATGTTGGAGAGCTCTGTGGTGACAGAGAAATCTGAGGCAGCAGCTATGAAACAGGATCCTCAGGATGTGTACATGATGTGGCATTACCGCCTAGGCCACTGAGCAAGAGAGGACTACTTCCGAACCTAAGTGGTGGAGTCATAGAGATTTGTGAGCCATGTCAGATAGGGAAGCAGAAGAGTGTGCAGTTCTTGGTCAACACAGTTAGGAGTGCAGAACCCCTGGAGTTAGTACATATGGATGTCTGGGGACCAGCCCCGATTTCTGCAAGGAATGGGGCCAGATACTTTTTTACCTTGATAGATGATTTCTCAGGAAAATAGTAGATCTACTTCATGAATGAGAAATCAGAGGTCTTCACCAAGTTCAGAATCTGGAAGGCTGAGGTGGAGAAGGTGCAGGGTAGGAGTGTGAAGTATCTGAGGTCAGACAGTGGCAGGGAATACATCAGCGAGAAGTTTCAGAGAGAATGAATAGAACACTATTGGAAAAAGGAAGGTGCTTGAGGCTGCAGGAAGGGCTTCCAAAGATGTTCTGGGTTGACGCAGTAGGTACAGCTAGCTACTTGGTTAATCGGTCACCGCACACCAGGTTGGATGGAGGCATTCTAGAGGAGATATGGTTTGGATGGAAGGCAAACCTGAACCATCTGAGGGTGTTTGGATGCATGGCATATGTGCATGTTGGTGCTGGAGAGCGGAGTAAGTTGGACGCCAGGTCTAGAAGATGGTGTTCCTGGGCTACCCGCATGGAATCAAGGGGTATCGGTTATGGGATCCCTTGGAGAAGAAGGTTGTCATCAGTAGGGATGTGACCTTCGATGAGAGCTCGATTCTTCAGAGCATAGATGGTACAGATGCACAGCGGGGACTATAGGAGGTGGAACACGGTAACACTAGTCAGATGGCCTCCTACACAGTCGTGCCATTTGCTAGTGGACCAGGAGGATTTGAGATTCAGGTGGAGAAGACTGACAGAGGGGTCAAAAGCTAGGAAGTTCCTGTTGGGTTACGGAATGAAAAATCCTAATCTAATTGGAATAAAATTGCAGCGGAAACAAAATAAATTTATAACCCACCAAGAATCACATGCGTTTCATAAAAATCGAAAGAAGGATAAACAAAAATATTACCTTTTGTTATTACCTTTTTTAATCAGTATGTAATCCTTCTGTTCTTGTATTGGGTTTTCTCGGATCTTCAAAGGTGCTGCCTTTCAGAAAGACGATCACCCTCTACAAGTATCTACACACGAACGGACACCAAAATGGTTTTGAATGCTAGTTCAACCATTCCATTTTTTACAAAAATGAACTCCTGTTTTCAACTCTCTATTTTTCCATCTTTAAGGCAAAAGATATGACGCTTCAAAAGCCCCAATCGATGTGACCTTTCAAATGCCCCAATCGACGTTACCTTTCAAATGCCCCACATACTCTAAAACATATATATCGAACATATATACAAGCCTTCTAGGAATTTTGGTTAACTAAGATTTTAATTGATATTTATTTAAAACTCCTTTTAAATAATAACAATTTAAATCCTTTCCTTACAAAATAAGGAATTTTTAACCAAAAAAAACTTTATGGATTATTTCCTTATCCAATAAGAAAATGTAACAATTACGAATTTAAATTTTCTTAAAATTAAACTCGAATCTAAATGACAACTAATTATTATTTGTAATTTAAAATAATCTCATCATTTTAAATTATATAGAGAGTAACAAATCGTAACTATTATTGTCCGTTCTTAGTGTGCGACCCTATAGGTTCAATTAACGTTGGTAGTAGGCCTAAATCACATTTTCAACCTACAAGTCATAAGCGGCCTCTAGCAAGACATTATGACTACCCAAGTTAAATGAAAAGCTCATGTTTCGAGACAACCTTAAAGTAGCTATTAACATAATCCTTTTGTCACATGATATCTTGATAGAATATAAGGCATGGATAAAGTCAACCTTATATCTCTCTATCTTTAATTTCTCGAAATCCAATTAGACTGACTAAACAAATGATATTGATCTCCATCAATTCATTTGAGCATGGCCATGCATTTCTCAGTCTCAATCATCGAGGGGCCCAGAGATATCTCTCTTATAATAAGAGGGACAAATTCCATCTTAATCACTCACATCTCACTACATGATTCTTATTATGTTCAATCATAATCTTTATAATCATCCGGTTAAAGACAACGTTTGATTATGTCAAAACATAATATTTCTCATGTTGAGAACTATGGCAATCTCAGGTCTAAGGATTTAATGACACAACTACTAGAGACTAACTTATGACTTTGATCCATGTATTAATCTCAAGGTGGGTCTTATCCAATATTTGTTCTCAACAAATACATATAAATTTGATTTGTATCTCATACACATATTCATCCCATGAATATCAATCAAATTTCATACTAATCTTAATTTATTGTTATTCCCACAACAATAACTGATTAGGGACATTTAGAATAATTCATAATATTATTCAAGGACATTATTATATAATAAACATGCAAATTATGATAATAGTAAATGTTCATAAATATTCAAAATACCATGTCCATACAATAGGCCTAGGGCACTATTACTAACAATCTCCCACTTGCACTAGGCCCACTTATCAATGTATCTAATACCTATGAACCTAGCATGACGATCATGCTTTGCTTGTGGTAGAGGCTTAGTCAATGGATCAGCAACATTGTCATCTGTTGGAACTCTGCATATTTTTACGTCACCTCTCTCAATGATTTCTCGAATGAGATGATAATGCCTAAGAATGTGTTTGGATCGCTGATGTGACCTAGGTTCTTTTGCTTGTGCGATAGCACCATTATTGTCACAATAAACATCAACAGGATTTGTGATGCTAGGAACCACTCCAAGGTCAGTAATGAACTTCTTGATCCAAACTGCTTCCTTTGCTGCATCAGATGTTGTTATGTATTCAGCTTCAGTTGTAGAATCAGCAACAGTGCTTTGCTTCGAACTCTTCCAGCTAACAGCACCACCATTTAAACAAAACACATATCCTGACTGTGATCGGAAATCATGTTTGTCAGATTGAAAGCTTGCATCTATGTAACCACTTACAACTAGATCATCTTCCAATCTGCCATACACCAAGAACATATCTTTAGATCTTCTCAGATACTTAAGAATGTTCTTGACCGCCGTCCAGTGACTCTCACCGTGATCTGACTGGTATCTACTCGTTATGCTTAAAGCATAAGAGACATCTGGTCTAGTGCATAACATAGCATACATGATAGATCCTATTGCTGAAGCATAAGGAATCTTACTCATGCGCTCTCGCTCATCTTTTGTGTTAGGACGCTAAGATTTGCTGAGTGTAATACCATGAGACATAGGCAAGTATCCTCTCTTGGAATCTTGCATATTGAACCTTTTAGTACTTTGTCTATGTAAGTACTTTGACTTAGACCAATCAGCCTCTTAGATCTATCTCTATAGATCTTTATCCCTAGGATATAGGCAGTTTCACCTAAGTCTTTCATTGATAAACATTTTCCTAACTAAGACTTGACACTCTGCAAGGTAGGGATATCATTCCCAATGAGTAAAATGTCATCAACATATAGGACCAGAAATACAATGGCGCTCCCACTAACTTTCTTGTAAACACAAGGTTCATCTTCATTTTTGATAAATCCAAACTCTTTGACTGATTCATCAAAACGAAGATTCCAACTCCGAGAAGCCTGCTTCAAACCATAAATGGATCTTTGAAGCTTGCATACTTTACTAGAATTCTCAGATTGTACAAAACCCTCAGGTTGTGTCATGTACACATCCTCAAGTAAGTTTCCATTAAGAAACGCTATTTTAACATCCATTTGCCAATCTCATAGTCATAATATGCAGCAATGGCAATAATAATTCTAATAGACTTAAGCATGGCTACAGGTGAAAAAGTTTCATCATAGTCTATACCATGAGTTTGTTTGAAACCTTTTGCAACTAGCCTTGCTTTGTAAGTATGCACTTTACCATCCATGTCAGTTTTCTTTTTGAGAACCCATTTGCACCCAATAGTCTTTGTACCTTCAGGTGGCTCAATCAAGGTCCATACCTGATTATCATACATGGATTGGATTTCAGACTTCATGGCCTCTAACCATTTCTCAGAGTCTGGATCTAACATAGCCTCTTGATAGGTAGTAGGTTCATTTTGATCCACTAACAATACATCATGATTATCAGTCACAAGAATCCATATCTCTCGGGCTCATGACGTATCCTATCAGATCTACGTAACTTTTGTGCTACAGGTGGTGTGTCAACAGTGGTTTGTTGACTTTGAGCATCCACAGGTGGTTCAATGTTATCTTGTGGTTCTCAAATCTCTTCGATTTGTACCTTGCTCCCACTGGTTCCTTTAGAAATAAATTTCCTTTCTAGAAAGACACCATTCCAAGCAACAAACACTTTGTTCTCAATGGGATTGTAAAAGTAGTATCCTTTAGTCTCTTTAGGATATCCCACAAAAAAACATTTATCAGACTTGGGTTCCAGCTTATTTGAAACTTGACGTTTTACATAAGCTTCACAACCCCAAATCTTAAGAAAAGACAAACTGGGCTTTTTACCATTCCACATCTCATATGGCTTCTTTTCAACCGCTTTGGTTGGAACTCGATTTAGTGTGAACGCAGCTGTGGCAAGTGCATAACCCCAAAAGGTAAGTGGAAGATCTGTTGGACTCATCATAGATCGAACCATATCTAATAAGGTTCGATTCCTTCTTTCAGACACACCATTCCATTGCGGTGTTCCAGGAGGAGTTAGCTGTGGAATGATTCCACAACTTCTAAGATGGTCATAAAAATCTTGGCTCAAATATTCTCCACCTCGATCAGATCGAAGTGCCTTGATTGTCTTGCCAAGTTGGTTTTGTACTTCATATTGAAAAGATTTAAACATTTCAAATGATTCAGATTTGTGTCTCATCAAGTAGACATAACCATATCTACTGAAGTCATTAGTAAATGTAATGAAGTACTTGTAACCTCCTATGGCTTCTGAACTTAATGGTTCACATACATCTATATGTATTAGGCCCAATAATTCATTGGCCCTTTCACTGTGTCCAGTAAAGGGATCCTTTGTCATCTTACCCAATAGATAAGATTCACATGTATCATATGATTCAAAATCAAATGAGTTCAAAAGTCCATCTTGATGGAGTTTTGATATGCGTTTCTCATTTATATGGCCAAGGCGACAATGCCAAAGATAGGTTGAATTTAAGTCATTGGACTTAATTTTCTTAGTAGTTATGTTATAGACAGAAGAATTGTTGGATTTTTGAAGATTCAAAACATAAAAGACCATCTAATAATTCGGCATTTGCATAGAACATGTCTTTATGATAAATGGAGCAATTATTATTCTCAATAATAAAAGAAAAACCATCATTATCCAAACAAGAAACTGAAATAATATTCCTACACATTGTAGGAACATAATAGCAATTGTTCAAAACTAACAAAAGCCCACTGGGCAAAGAAAGTTCATAACTTCCTACAACTAAAGAAGCAACTTTTGCTCCATTGCCTACTCGAAGATCAACTTCGCCCTTCTTCAGTTGTCTACTCCTTTTGAGCCCCTGCACATTTGTGCAAATGTGAGATCCACATTCAGTATCTAATACCCAGGAACTAGAAGGAGAGAAATTAATCTCTATAACATAAATACATGAAGAACCGGTCTCACCAGTCTTCTTCTTCTTCTTCAGATCCTCCAAATACAGCTTGCAGTTTCTCTTCCAATGACCAGGTTCATTGCAAAAGAAACAGACACCCTCCTTTGGGGTTTTAGCCTTGGGTTTAGGATTGGGCTTGGGTTGAGTATTGGACTTTCCATCCCTTCCCTTACCCTTTCCTTTTCTTTTCTTCATAAGGCCCTTTCCCTTTTGAACCATCAGAATATGGCCAGGCTTGGACTTAATATTCTGTTCAGCAGTTTTAAGCATCGTATGCAGCTCAGAAATTGATTTATCCATTTCATTCATGTTATAGTTCATGATAAACTGATCATAACTATCAGGAAGTGAATTTAGGATCAAATATGTTGCCAACTCTTGGCTCATTGGAAATCTAAGCCTATCAAGGTGATCAATATAGCCTTTCATTTTCAACACATGAGCGCTAACTGAAGCACCCTCAGCCATTTTACAAGAGTGCAATGCCTTGGTAGTATCATACCTTTCTTGCCTTGCTTGTTGCTGGAACATTTCCTTTAGATTGACAGTTATATCATAAGTTTCCATGTTTTTCAAATCTTTCTGAAGTTCAGAACTCATGGTAGCTAGCATCAAGCATGCAACATCAATAGAGTCATTATGATGCTTCTCATAAGCATTCTTTTCAGCTCTAGAAGCATTATCGGCTGGTTCTTCAGGGTGAGGTTGATCCAGGACATAAAGCTTCCTTTCTTGTTTGAGAACAATTCTCAAATTTCTTGTTTGATCGATTGCAACCATCGGATCGTTGGCGATCGGACCGATCGCCACGGTCCGAGATCGGTTGTGGCCGATCGGGATCACGGCTTGGATCGATCGCAACCGTTGGATCGTCGCCGATCCGACCGATCACCACGGTCCGAGATCAGTCGTGGCCAATCGGGATCACGGCTTGGATTGATCGCAACCGTCAGATCGTCGGCGATCAGACCGATCGCCACGGTCCGAGATCAGTCGTGTCGATTGGGATCACGGCTTGGATCGATCACAACCGTTGGATCGTCGGTGATCGGACCGATCGCCACGGTCCGAGATCAGTCGTGGCCGATCGGGATCAGGGCTTGGGTCGATCGCAACCATCGGATCGTCGTCGATCGAACAGATCACCATGGTCCGAGATCGCTCGTGGCCGATCGGGATCATGGCTTGGATCGATCGCAACCGTCGGATCGTCGGCGATCGGACCCATCGCCACGGTCAAGATCGGTCGTGGCTGATCGGGATCAGGACTTGGATCGATCACAACTGTCGGATCATCGGCGATCGGACTGATCGCCATGGTCCGAGATCGGTGTGGCCGATCGGGATCACGGCTTGGATCGATCGCAACCATCGAATCATCGGTGATCGGACCGATTGCCACGGTCCGAGATCGGTCGTGGCCGATCGGGATCATGGCTTGGTTCGATCGCAACCGTCGGATCACCGCCTATTGGACCGATCGCCACGGTCCGAGATCGGTCGTGGCCGATCGGGATCACGGCTTGGATCGATCGCAACCGTCGGATCATTGGCGATCGACGATCGCCATAGTCCGAGATCGGTCGTGGCGGATCGGGATCAGGGCTTGGATTGATCGCAACCATCGGATCGTCGTCGATCAGACAGATCACCACGGTCCGAGATCGGTCGTGGCCGATCAGGATCACGGCTTGGATCGATCGCAACCGTCGAATCGTCGGCAATCGGACCGATCGCCACGGTCCGAGATCGGTCGTGGCCAATCGGGATCACGGCTTCGATCGATCGCAACCGTCGGATTGTCGCCGATCAGACAGATCACCACGGTCCGAGATCGGTCGTGGCCGATTGGGATCAGGACTTTGATCGATCGCAACCATCGAATCGTCGGTGACCTCGAACTGATTGCAATGGTTCGGGATCGGTTGTGGCCGATCTGGATCAGGGCTTGGATCGATCGGAACCGTCAGATCGTCGCTTATCGGATCAATCGCGACGGTCTGAGATCGTTCATCGCTGACCGGGATCGAGCAGGACTTTGATTGATCGCAACCGTCGGATCATCGGCGATCGAATCGATCACCACGGTCTGAGATCGGTCGTGGCCGATCGGGATCATGGCTTGGATCGATCGCAACCGTCGGATCGTCGGTGATCGGACCGATCGCCACGTCCGAGATCGGTCATGGCTGATCGGGATCAGGACTTGGATCGATCGCAATCGTCGGATCGTCGGCGATCTCGGACCGATTGCAACAGTCCGGGATCGGTCGTGGCCGATCGAGATCACGGCTTGGATCGATGGCAACCGTCGGATCGTCGCCGATTGGACCGATCACCACGGTCCGAGATCGGTCGTGGACGATCGGGATCACGGCATGGATCGATCGCAACCGTCGGATCGTCGCCGATTGGACCGTTCGCCACGGTTCGAGATCGGTCGTGGCCGATCGGGATCATGGCTTGGATCGATCGCAGCCGTCGGATCATCGCCGATCGGACCGATCGCCATGGTCCGAGATCGGTCGTGGCTGATCGGGATCACGGCTTGGATCGATCAAACCGTCGGATTGTTGGTGATCGGACCGATCGCCACGGTCCGAGATTGCTCGTGGCCGATCGGGATTAGGACTTGGATCGTCGCAACCGTCGGATCGTCGGCGATCTCGGACCGATTGCAACGGTATGGGATCGGCCGTGGCCGATCAGGATCACGGCTTGGATCGATGGCAACCGTCGGATCGTCGCCGATTGGACCGATCTCCACGGTCCGAGATCGGTCGTGGACGATCGGGATCATGGCATGGATCAATCGCAACCGTCGGATCGTCGCCGATTGGACCGATCGCCACGGTTCGAGATCGGTCGTGGCCGATCGGGATCACGGCTTGGATCGATCACAACCGTTGGATCGTCAGCGATCGGACCAATCGCCACGGTCCGAGATCGGTCGTGGCCGATCAGGATCAGGGCTTGGATCGATCGAAACCATCGGATCATCGCCGATCGGACAGATCACCACGGTCCGAGATCGGTCGTGGCCGATCGGGATCACGGCTTGGATCGATCGCAACCATCGGATTGTCGGTGATCGGACCGATCGCCACGGTCCGAGATCGGTCGTGGCCAATCGGGATCACGGCTTCGATCGATCGCAACTGTCGGATCGTCGGCGATCGGACCCATCGCCACAGTCGGAGATCGGTCGTGGTCGATCTGGCTCAGGGCTTCGATCAATCGCAACCGTCGGATCGTCGCCGATCGACCGATCGCTACGGTCCGAGATCGGTCGTGGCCGATTGGGATCACGGCTTGGATCGATCGCAACCGTTGGATCGTCGGCGATCGGACCGATCGCCACTGTTCGAGATCGGTTGTGACCGATCGGGATCACGTCTTGGATCGATCGCAACCGTCGGATCGTCGGTAATCGAACCGATCGCCACGGTCCGAGATCGATCGTGGCCGATCGGGATCACAGCTTGGATCGATGGCAACCGTCGGATCGTCGCCGATCGTTCCAATCGGTCGATGCAATTTTCATGAAAATAAAAATAATTTTTACAGATAAATAATTTTTAATATTGCGACGCATTTATTGCGTCGCAATGTTTTTAAGAAAAATAATAGTAATAAAAAAAATTAAAAAAAACATTGCGATGCAATATGTGCATCGCAATTATTTTTAGAAAATATAATTTTTATCAGTTATAATTATTAAAAAAATTGCGACGCATTAGCGACGCAGTTTTCTAAAAAATAATTTTTTTCGAAGAAAACAATTTTTAATATTGTGACGCATGTATTGCATCGCAATGTTTTTTAAAAAAATAAATGTAATTAAAAATTTTAAAAAAAATATTGCGACGCATTATTTGCGTCGCAATTATTTCAGAAAATATAAATTTTATCAGTTATAAATATTTAAAAAATATTGCGATGCAATTTTTCAGAAATATAAATTTTATCAGTTATAAATATTTAAAAAATATTGCGATACATTGCGACGCAATTTCCTAGAATATAAAAATAATTTTTTAGAGCAAACAATTTTTAATATTGCGATGCATTTATTGCGTCGCAATGTTTTAAGAAAAATAAATGTAATAAAAAATTAAAAATATTGCGACGCAATATATGCGTCGCAATTATTTTCAGAAAATATAATTTTTATCAATTATAAGTATTAAAAAATATTGCGATGCATTAGCGATGCAGTTCCTAGAAAATAAAAATAATTTTTCCAGAGAAATAATTTTTAATATTACGACGCATGTATTGCATTGCAATGTTTTTTAGAAAAAGAAATATAATTAAAAAATTTAAAAAAAAAACATTGCGACGCAATATTTGCGTCGCAATTATTTTCAGAAAATATAAATTTATCAGTATAAATATTTAAAAAATATTGCGACGCATTTGCGATGCAATTTTCTAGAAAATAAAAATTATTTCTCGCTGGACATTGGCGCCAAGTTAGCGACTCATTAGCTACGTAATTAGTTGTGTTGGCCCAGATGGCAACCCAAGAGGGGGGGGGTGAATTGGGTTCTTAAAAATTTAAGACTTTTAAGCAATTTAAAATGAGATGTGCAAGTGAAAATTAACTAATAAGCAAAGCACAAACACAAGTATATGAGAGATAGAGAAGAGAAAATTAGCACGGCAAACACAAGATAATTTTATAGTGGTTCGGTGCAACCAACACCTACGTCCACTCCCAAGACTCACTTGGGTCCACACTATAATCTCTCTAGATTACAGCCGAGTTGTTTTCCAAGCTCACAACTCAAACTTGTTGTTTTCACGGGTGCACAACGAACCCAGCTGGTTTTAACTCGGGCTTACCAGCACAAAACCCTACACGTTGTTTTTCTAGGGCTCACAACTAACCCAACACAAGCACTCCGGCTTGCAACGAGGTATGCCAACCTCCACTAATTCAATCCACTGATTGAATCAGCAAACAAAAATAAAGAGTTTGTTTGAACAGTGCTCCCCTTGAGCAAATATACAAATTAAGTACAAAATGATAAAAGGTTAGAAAAGCCTGATAATTTTGCCGATGGTAGATGCTTGGGCTTTCTTCCTTCTTCTCTTCAACTCCTCTAGAAGTGTTGAATCACGCCTCAGCAAGATTCTTGACCGTTGAAGACTTTGGAGTTGAGATGAAGCTTTTTCCCTTTTTTGAAAATCCGCAGATTTGACCTTTGAAACGCACTTGGATTTTCTTTTGGCTTTTGTGGAATGATGAGAAGGAGTAGACGAATCTTTCACTTGGATTTCACTCCTTTTGAATCTCTCTACTTTGAGCTAAAAGATTTTTCTAATAACTCTGTTTTTCCCTCTTTTGAATTTCTTTTCTCTCTTTTGATCTTCTTCTTGTTTGATTGAATGGCTCCTCTATTTATAGATTCTGAAACAATATAGCCGTTAGAAACAAAGAAAAATAGCCGTTATTCAAAAATCTATACCGTTGGAGCTGATGTGTCATTAAAAAAATTTCCGCCCAGAAGTCGGAGTCGGCTCGGGACTCGAGTCGGCTCGAGCAATCGAATCCAGAACGAAAAAAAATGGGGTCGACTCCAGAAGTGTCGACTCCTGAAAGTCGGGAGTCGACTCGTGACTTTCAGGGGTCGACTCGCGAAAAGCTGCTCAGAAAAACACTCTTCTGCCGTCTGAGTCGAGTCGGCTCGCACAGTGGAGTCGGCTCGAGAATTCAGGGGTCGACTCGAGGGTCGACTCGAGATGCACATTTCTGGAGGGAGTCGACTCTGAAACTCAGGAGTCGGCTCGGAACGTATCAAAAATCAGAAACTTTTCTGATTGACATTAAAATCGTTCCAGATTCATTTTAATTCATTGTTTTGACTTGAATACAATAAAATAACATTCAATTGATTCAAGAAAATCATTATTTTTTATAACATAAAGTTTGAATATTGTTTCTTTCAATTTAAAAACTTGAACATTTCATTGATTGTTCATAACATTTTAAACATTACCTTTTAATAAAGCAATGTCTTTTGGAAATCATCAAAATCAATAAGTTGGAGTAATATGTTTCAATAATTTCTCAACAATCTCCCCCTTTTTGATGATGACAAAAATATTGAGTTGTTCATGATTGATTAGTGAATTAACTTTGTTTTCATAGTTAAGTTTAGGCTCCCCCTCAATGAGGTAGCTCCCCCTATGAAACTTAATTAACTAACCCATTGTTTATCACAATCATACAATCATAAACTATAAAATTCTCCCCCTTTTTTGTTATCAACAAAAAGATTGATAAACATTCATTCAAATTTCATTGAAATAAGGAAATAGAGAATTCATTTCATTCAAAAAGTCTAGTACATCAAAATGTTCAATACATTGATTTCATAAAGAAAGCATAAAAACTTCAGTACAAACAATTCTAGTAACTCAAAAATGAGTTCTTACTATTCTAGTTAGATGATCAACAATGTTTTTCATTCCTTCAGATTGAATTTTTACATAGTCCTTGAGTTTTTCATCCACAAATGTGCACGCACTCTTGATTTATCTTGAAGCTCTGCGTTGCTCTTGGAATAAGTCTCACTATCTCCACATATATCCTTAAGTTCTTCAAAAATATTCTTGAGATCACTACTTAAGGATGCCGATGAAGATCCGATAGTGGATTCAATCTTTGAAATACGATCATCAAGAGAATAAAGTGTCTCTCTCAGATGCATAAACTTATTCTCAAATTCAGTTTTAAGCTTGTCAGATTGATCTTCAAGTAAGCTTTGAGTTGCAAGATTTGTTGATCTGAGAAGCTAGCAGAAGATGAAGTCTGAACAATTGATGGAACAGGGGCTGGAGCAGAGGTAGAAATCAAGGGGCTCGGTGGTGCAGGCGAAGGATGTCTAACAGATGGTCCTGCAGCCTCAGTGTCTATTGCTCTTTCCTCTGTCACTCCTTTCCTTTCCCACTTCCCATCCTTTTTGACAAACCCCATCCTATGAATAGTTGCCAGACTATAGAAATCAGTGTGTCTTA
>UESW01001828.1:134793-160471 GCA_900491605.1 Calamus simplicifolius
GGATGCGATCGATCCAAGCTATGATCCTGATCGGCAAGATCGATCCGACGATTGCGATCCGATCGCGACAATCTGATGGTTGGGATTGATCCAAGCCATGATCCCGATCAGCGATGATCGATCCAATAGTTGCGATCCATCTGATCGGCGATGATCCAATGGTTGCGATCGATCCGAGCCATGATCCTGATAGGCAATGATCGTAACTTCAAAAAAAAAAAAGATAGGCAATGATCGATCGGTGGTTATGATCCATACGATCGGCGATGATCCGATGGTTGCGATCCATCCGATCGGCGACGATCCAATGGTGGCGATCGATCCAAATATGATTCCGATCGGCGATGATCGATTCGATAGTTGCGATCCATCCGATCAGCCAATGATCCAACGGTTGCGATCGATCCAAGCCTGAACCCGATCGGCAATGATCGATCGGACGGTTGTGATCCATCCGATCCATGACGATCCAATGGTTGTGATCGATCCAAGCCATGATCCCGATCGGCGATGATCGATCCGATAGTTGCGATCCATCCGATCAGCGATGATCAACGGTTGCGATCGATCCAGCCATGATCCCGACCGGCAATGATCGATCGGACCATTGCGATCAATCTGATCAGCGACGATCCAACGGTTGCAATCGATTCAAGCCATGATCCCGATCGGCGATGATTGATCCGACAATTGCGATCCATCCGATCAGCGATCATCTGACGATTGCGATCGATGCAAGCCATGATCCCGATCTGCGCGATGATCGATCCGACGGTTGCAATCCATCCGATCGGCGACGATCCGATGGTTGCGATCGATCCAAGCTATGATCCCAATCGACGATGATCGATCCGATGGTTGCGATCCCGATCGGCGATAATCCGATGGTTGCGATCGATCTAAGTCATGATCCCGATCGGCAATGATCGATCCGACGGTTGCGATCCATCTGATCGGTGAAGATCGACAGTTGCAATCGATCGAAGCCATGATCTCTGATCGGCGATGATCGATTGGACCATTGCAATCAATTGATCAGCGACGATTCGATGGTTGCGATCGATCCAAGCCATGAAACCGATCGGCGAGGATCGAACCGACAGTTGCGATCCATCCGATCGGCAACGATCTGACGATTGCGATCGATCCAATCCATATCCCGATCAGCAATGATCGATCCGACGGTTGCGATCCATCCAATCGGAAAGATCCGACTGTTATGATCGAGCCAAACCATGATCCCGATCGGCGATGATCGTTGGACCGTTGCGATCCAATTCGATCGCCGATGATTCGACGATACAATCGATCGAAGCCATGAACCCGATCAGCAATGATCGATCCGATGGTTGCGATCCATCCGATCAGCGACGATCCGATGATTGCGATCGATCCAAGCTGTGATCTCGATCGGTGATGATCGATCCGACGGTTGCGATCCATCCGATCGGCGATGATCCGACGGTTGCGATAGATCCAAGCCCCATGATCCCGATCGGCGATGATCGATCCGACGGTTGCGATCCATCCGATCGGCGACGATCCAATGGTTGCGATCGATCAAGCCATGATATCGATCGACGATGATCGATCTGACGATCGCGATCCATCCGATTGGCAACGATCCGATGGTTGCGATCGATCGAAGCCATGATCCTGATCGATCCGACGGTTGCGATCCATCCGATCGCGATGATCCGATGGTTGCGATCCATTCGATCGGCGAATACCGACGGTTGCGATCGATCCAAGCCATGATCCTTATGGCGATGATCGATGAAACTGTTGCGATTAATCCTATCGGCATCGATCCCATGGTTGCGATCGATCCAAGCCATGATCCTGATCATGGATGATCGATCCGACTGTTGCGATCCATCGATCGGTGACAATCCAACGGTTGCGATCGATCCAAGCCATGATCCCGATAGGCGATGATCTATCCGACGGTTACGATCAATCCGATAGGCGATGATCCGACGATTGCGATCGATCCAAGCCATGATCCAATCAGCGATGATCAATCCGACGGTTGTGATCCATTCGATCGGCGATGATCCGACGGTTGCGATCCAAGCCATAATCTCGATCGGCAATGATCGATCTGAAGGTTGTGATCCATCCGATCGGTGATAATCCGACAGTTGTGATCGATCCAAGCCATGATCCGATCGGTGATAATCGATCGGACCGTTGCGATCCATCTGATCGGCTACGATCCGGTGGTTGATCGATCCAAGCCATGATCTCGATCAGCGATGATCGATCGGACGGTTGCGATCCATCCGATTGGCGACGATCCGACGGTTGCGATCGATCCAAGCCATGATCCCGATCGGCGATGATCGATCCGACGACTGCGATCCTTTCGATCCACGATGATCCGATGGTTGTGATCGATCCAAGCCATGATCTCGATCGACGATGATTTTGATCAGCCTGTTGCAATCCATCCGATCGGCGATGATCCGACGGTTCTGATCGATCCAAGCCATGATCTCGATCGGCGATGATCGATCTTATGATTGCAATCCTTTCGATCAGCGACGATCCAATGGTTACAATCAATCAAGCCATGATCTCGATCGGCGATGATCGATCCGACAGTTGCGATCCATCCGATCGACGACGATCCAACGGTTGCGATCGATCAAAATCATGATCCCGATCGGCGATGATCGATCGGACCGTTACGATCCATTCGATCGGCGATGATCCGATGGTTGCGATCGATCCAAGACATGATCTCGATCGGCGATGATCGATCCGACTATTGCGATCCATCCGATCGACGATGAACCGACGGTTGCGATCATTCCAAGCTATGGTCCTGATCAGCGATGATCCATCCGACGGTTGCAACCCATCCGATCGGCGATGATCCGACGGTTGCGATGATCCAAGCCATGATCCCGATCGTGGACGATCGATCCGACTGTTGCAATCCATCCGATTGGCGATGATCCGACGGTTGCGATCGATCCAAGCCATGATCCCTATCGGCGATGATCTATCCGACAATTGCGATTAATTCGATCGGGGATGATCCGACGATTGCGATCGATCCAAGCCATAATCCCGATCGGCAATGATCGATCCGACGATTGCAATCCATCCGATCAGCAAAGATCCGATGATTGTGTTCGATACAAGCCATGATCCTGATCGGCGATGATCGATGAAACTATTGCGATCCATCCGATCGGCGATGATCCAACGGTTGTGATCGATCAAAGCCATGATCCCAATCGGTGATGATCGATCCGATGGTTGCGATCTTTCCGATCGACGACGACCCGACGATTGCGATAGATCCAAGCCATAATCCCAATCGGCAATGATCGATCCGATGGTTGCGATCCATCCGATCGACGATGATCCAACGGTTGCGATCGATCCAAGCCATGATCCTGATCGTGGAAGATCGATCCGACTATTGCGATCCATTCGATTGGCGACGATCTGACGGTTGCGATCGATCCAAGCCATGATCCCAATTGGTGATGATCTATCCAACGGTTGCGATCAATTCGATCGGCGATGATCTGATGATTGCGATCGATCCAAGCCATGATCTCTCGATCGGCGATGATCGATCCGACGGTTGCGATCGATCCAAGCCATGTTCCTGATTGGCGATGATCGATGAAACTATTGTAATCAATCCGATCGGCGTCGATCCAACGGTTGCAATCGATACAAGCCAAGATCCCAATCGGCGATGATCGATCGGACCGTTGCGATCCATCCGATAGGCGACGATCCGACGGTTGTGATCGATCCAAGCCATGATCCCGATCGACGATGATCGATCCAACGGTTGTGATCCATCGATCGATGATGATCCAACGGTTGCGATCGATCCAAGCCATGATCCCGATGGGCGATGATCGATCCAACGGTTTGATCCATCCGATCGGCGACGATCCGATGGTTGCGATCGTTCCAAGCCATGATCTCGATTGGCGAGGATCGATCGGCCGGTCATGATCCATCCGATCGGCGATGATCCGACGGTTGTGATCGATCCAAGCCATGATCCCGATCGGCGATGATCGATCCGACGGTTGCGATCCTTCCGATCATCGATGATCTGATGGTTACGATCGATCCAAGCCATGATCTCGATCGGCGATGATCGATCCGATGGTTGCGATCCATCCGATCGGCGATGAACAGACGGTTGCGATCATTCCAAGCCATGGTCTCGACGGCGATGATCGATCCGATGGTTGCAATCCATCCGATCGGCGATGATCCAACGGTTGTGATCGATCCAAGCCATGATCCAGATCGTGGATGAGCGATCCAACTGTTGCGATCCATTCGATCGTGATGATCCGACGGTTGCGATCGATCCAAGCCATGATCCTGATCGGCGATGATGTATCCGACGGTTGCGATCAATCCGATCGGCGATGATCCAATGATTGCGATCGATCCAAGCCATGATCCCGATCGGCGATGATTGATCCGACGGTTGCGATCCATCCGATCGGCAAAGATCCGACGGTTGCGATCGATCCAAGCCGTGATCCTGATCGGCGATGATCGATGAAACTGTTGCGATCAATCCGATCGGCGTCGATCCGACGGTTGCAATCGATACAAGCCAAGATCCCAATCGACGATGATCGATCGGACCGTTGCGATCCATCCGATCGGCACGATCCGGCGGTTGCGATCGATCCAGGCCATGATCTCGATCGGCGATGATCGATCGACGGTTGCGATCCATCCGATGGGCAACGATCCGATGGTTGTGATCGATCCAAGCCATGATCCCGATCGGCGATGATCGATCCGATGGTTGCGATCCTTCAGATTAGCGATGATCCGATGGTTACGATCGATCCAAGACATGATCTCGATCGGCGATGATCGATCCGATTATTGCGATCCATCCGATCGGCGATGAACCAATGGTTGCGATCATTCCAAGCTATGGTCCCGATCAGCGATGATCGATCCGACGGTTGCGATCCATCTGATTGGCGACGATTCGACGGTTGTGATCGATCCAAGCCATGATCCCGATCGGCAATGATCGATCCGATGGTTGTGATCAATCAGATCGATGATGATCCAACGGTTGCGATCGATCCAAGCCATGATCCCGATGGGCGATGATCGATCGGGCCGTTGCAATCCATCCGATCGGCGATGATCCGATGGTTGCGATCGTTGCAAGCCTTGATCTCGATCGGCGATGATCGATCGGCCGGTCGTGATCCATCCGATCGGCGACGATTCGACGATTATGATCGATCAAAGCCATGATCCTGATCGGCGATGATCGATCCGACGGTTGTGATCCTTCCGATCGACGATCCTATGGTTACGATCAATCCAAGCCATGGCCCTGATCAGCGATGATCGATCCAATGGTTGCAACCATCTGATCGGCGATGATCTGACAGTTGCGATCGATCCAAGCCATGATCCCGATCGTGGATGATCGATCCGACTGTTGCGATCCATCCGATCGGCGATGATCCGACGGTTGTGATCGATCCAAGCCATGATCCCGATCTGCGATGATCGATCTGATGGTTGCTATCCATCCGATCGACGACGATCCAATGGTTGCGATCGATCAAGTCATGATCTCGATCGGCGATGATCGATCGAACCATTGCGATCCATCCGATCGGCGACGATCTGATGGTTGCGATGATCCAAGATATGATCTCGATCGGCGATGATCGATCCGACTGTTACGATCCATCCGATCAGCGATGAACCGACGGTTGCGATCATTCCAAGCCATGATCCCGATCGTAGATGATCGATCCGACTGTTGCGATTCATTCGATCGGTGATGATCCGACGGTTGCGATCGATCCAAGCCATGATTCCGATGGCGATGATCTATCCGACGGTTGTGATCAATCCGATCGGCGATGATCCGACGATTGCAATTGATCCAAGCCATGATCCCGATCGGCGATGATCGATCCAACGGTTGCGATCCATCCGATCAGCGAAGATCCGACGGTTGCGATCGATCCAAGCCATGATCCTAATCGGTGATGATCGATGAACTGTTGCGATCAATCCGATCGGCATCGATCCGACGATTGCAATCGATACAAGCCAAGATCCCAATCGGCGATGATCGATCGGACCGTTGCGATCCATCCGATCGGCTACGATCCGGCGGTTGCGATCGATCCAAGCCATGATCTCGATCGGCGATGATCGATCGAATGGTTGCGATCCATCCGATCGGCGATGATACGACGGTTGCGATCATTCCAAGCCATGGTCCCGATCGGTGATGATCGATCCGATGGTTGTGATCCATCCGATCGGTGAAGATCCGACGGTTACGATCGATCCAAGCTATGATCCTGATCGGCGATGATCGATGAAACTATTGTGATCAATCCGATCGGCATTGATCCGACGGTTGCAATGATCCAAGCCATGATCCCGATCGGCGATGATCGATCGACCGGTCGCGATCCATCCGATCGGCGACGATCCGACGGTTGTGATCGATCCAAGCCATGATCCCGATCGGCGATGATCGATCCGACGGTTGCGATCCTTCTGTTCAGCGACGATCCGATGGTTACGATCGATCCAAGCCATGATCTCGATCGGCGATGATCGATCCGATGGTTGCGATCCATCCGATCGACGATGATCCAATGGTTGCGAACGATCAAAGTCATGATCCCGATCGGCGATGATCGATCGGACCGCTGCGATCCATTCGATCGGCGATGATCCGATGGTTACGATCGATCCAAGACATGATCTCGATCGATGATGATCGATCCGACTGTTGTGACCAATCTGATCGGCGATGAACCGACGGTTGCAATCATTCCAAGCTATGGTCCCGATCAACGATGATCGATCCGACGGTTGTGATCCATCCAATCGGCGATGATCCAACGTTTGCAATCAATCTAAGCCATGATCCTGATCGTGGATGATCGATCCAACTGTTGCGATCCATTCGATCGGTGACGATCCGACGGTTGCAATCGATCCAAGCCATGATTCTGATCGGCGATGATCGATCCGACGGTTGCGATCGATCCAAGCCATTGTCCTGATCGGAGATGATCGATCGAACCGTTGCGATCCATTCGATCGGCGACGATCCAACGGTTGCGATCGATCCAATCCATGATCCCGATTGGCGATGATCGATCCGATGGTTGCGATCCATCCGATCAGCGATGATATCCAATGGTTGCGATCGATCGAAGCCATGATCCCGATCGGCGATGATCAATCCGATGGTTGCGATCCATCCGATCGGCGATGATATCCGATGGTTTCGATCGATCCAAGCCATGATCCCAATTGCCGATGATCGATCCGACGATTGCAATCCATCCGATCGGTGATGATATCCGATGGTTAAGATCGATCCAAGCCATGATCCCGATCGGCGATAATCGTTTCGACGATTGCGATCCATCCGATCGGCAACGATCTGATGGTTGCGATCGATCAAGCCATATTCCGATCGGAGATGATCGATCGGACCGTTGCGATCCATTCGATTGGTGACGATCCAACGGTTGCGATCGATTCAATCAATGATCCCGATCATCGATGATCGATCCAATGGTTGCGATCCATCCGATCGGCGATGATATCTGGCGGTTGCGATCGATCCAAGTCATGATCCCAATCGGCGATGATCAATCGGACCATTACAATCCATCCTATCATCAATGATCCGACGATTGCGATCGATCCAAGCCATGATCCCGATCGGCGATGATCGATCCGACAGTTGCGATTCATCCAATCGGCAATGATATCCAACGGTTGCAAGCGATCCAAGCCATGATCTCGATCAGCAATGATTGATCGGACCGTTGCGATCCATTCGATCAGCGATGCTCTGATGGTTGCGATCGATCCAAGCCATGATCCTGATCGGCGATGATCGATCCGACAATTGCGATCCATCCGATCGGCGACAATATCTGACGGTTCGATCGATCCAAGCCATGATCCCGATCGGCGATGATCGATCCGATGGTTGCAATCCTTTCCGATCGGCAACGATATGACGGTTGCGATCGAACCAAGCCATGATCCCGATCGATAATGATCGATCGGACCATTGCAATCCAACCGATTGGCAACAATCCGACGATTGCGATCGATCCAAGCCATGATCTTGATCGGCGATGATCAATCCGACGGTGGCGATCCATCCGATCGACGACGATATCTGACAGTTGCGATGATCCAAGCAATGATCCTGATCGGCGAAGATCGATCGGACCGTTGCAATTCATTCGATCAGCGATGATCCGACGGTTGCGAACGATGCAAGCCATGATCCCGATCGGTGATGATCGATCTGACGGTTGCGATCCATTCGATCGGCGATGATATCCGACGGTTGCGATCGATCCAAGCCATGATCCGATCGGCGATGATCGTTCTGACGGTTGCAATCCATCAGATGGCAATTATACGACGGTTGCGATTGATCCAAGTCATGATCCCGATCGGCGATGATCGATCGGACCGTTGCGATCCATCCAATCGACGACGATTCGACGGTTGCGATCGATCCAAGCCACGATCCCGATCGTCGATGATCGATCCGACGGTCGCGATCCATCCGATCGGCTACGATCCGGCGGTTGCGATCGATCCAAGCTATGATCTCGATCGGCGATGATCAATCGAACGGTTACGATCCATCCGATCGGCGATGATACGACGGTTGCGATCATTCCAAGCCATGGTCTCGATCGGTGATGATCGATCCGACGGTTGTGATCCATCCGATCGGTGATGATCCGATGGTTACGATCGATCCAAGCTATGATCCTGATCGGCGATGATCGACGAAACTATTATGATCAATCCGATCGGCATTGATCCGACGGTTGCAATCGATCCAAGCCATGATCCCGATCGGTGATGATCGATCGGCCGGTCCCAATCCATCCGATCAGCGACGATCCGACGGTTGTGATCGATCCAAGCCATGATCCTGATCGGCGATGATCGATCCGACGGTTGTGATCCTTCCGTTCAGCGACGATCCGATGGTTACGATCGATCCAAGCCATGATCTCGATCGGCGATGATCGATCCGATGGTTGCGATCCATCCGATCGACGATGATCCAATGGTTGCGAACGATCAAAGTCATGATCCCGATCGGTGATGATCGATCGGACCGCTGCGATCCATTCGATCGGTGACAATCCGATGGTTGCGATCGATCCAAGACATGATCTCAATCGACGATGATCAATCCGACTGTTGTGACCAATCCGATCGGTGATGAACCAACGGTTGCGATCATTCCAAGCTATGGTCCCGATCGGCGATGATCGATCCGACGGTTGCGATCCATCCAATCGGCGATGATCCAACGGTTGCAATCGATCTAAGCCATGATCTTGATCGTGGATGATCGATCCAACTGTTGCGATCCATTCGATCGGCGATGATCTGACGGTTGCGATTGATCCAAGCCATGATTCTGATCAGCGATGATCGATCCGACGGTTGCGATCCATCCATCGGTGACGATCCGACGGTTGCGATCAATCCAAGCCATTGTCCTGATCGGAGATGATCGATCGGACCGTTGCGATCCATTCGATCGGTGACGATCCAATGGTTGTGATCGATCCAATCCATGATCCCGATTGGCGATGATCGATCCGATGGTTGCGATCCATCCGATCGGCGATGATATCCGATGGTTGCGATCGATCAAAGCCGTGATCCCGACCAGCGATGATCAATCCAACGGTTGCGATCCATCCAATCGGCGATGATATTCGATGGTTTCGATCGATCCAAGCCATGATCCCAATCGCCGATGATCGATCCGATGGTTGCAATCCATTCGATCGACGATGAGATCCGATGGTTAAGATCGATCCAAGCCATGATCCCGATCGGCGATAATCATTTCGACGATTGTGATCCATCCGATCGGCAACGATCCGATGGTTGTGATCGATCCAAGCCATATTCCGATCGGAGATGGATCGATCGGACCGTTGCGATCCATTCGATTGGTGACAATCCAACGGTTGTGATCGATTCAATCCATGATCCCGATCGTCGATGATCGATCCGATGGTTGCGATCCATCCGATCGACGATGATATCTGGCGGTTGCGATCGATCCAAGTCATGATCCCGATCGACGATGATCAATCGGACCATTGCAATCCATCCTATCATCAATGATCCGACGATTGCAATCGATCCAAGCCATGATCCCGATCGGCGATGATCGATCCGACAGTTGCGATCCATCCAATCGGCAATGATATTCGACGGTTGCGAGCGATCCAAGCCATGATCTCGATCAGCAATGATTGATCAGACCGTTACGATCCATTCGATCAGCGATGCTCCGACGGTTGCAATCGATCCAAGCCATGATCTCGATCGGCGATGATCGATGCAACAATTGCGATCCATCCGATCGGCGACGATATCTGACGGTTGCGATCGATCCAAGCCATGATCCCGATCAGCGATGATCGATCCGACGGTTGCGATCCTTTCCGATCGACGACGATATGACGGTTGCGATCGAACCAAGCCATGATCCCGATCGACAATGATCGATCGGACCATTGCAATCCAACCGATTGGCAACAATCCGACGATTGCGATCGATCCAATCCATGATCTTGATCGGCGATGATCGATCCGACGGTGGCGATCCATCCGATCGACGACGATATCTGACGGTTGCGATCGATCCAAGCAATGATCCCGATCAGCGAAGATCGATCAAACCATTGCAATTCATCCAATCGGCGATGATCCGACGGTTGCGAACGATGTAAGCCATGATCCCGATCGGTGATGATCGATCCGACGGTTGCGATCCATCCGATCGGCAATGATATCCGACGGTGGCGATCGATCCAAGCCATGATCTCGATCGGCGATGATCGATTGGACCATTGGGATCCATTCGATCGTCGATGATCCGATGATTGCTATGATCCAAGCCATGATCCCAGTCGGCGATGATCGATCCAACGGTTGCGATCCATCCAATCAGTGATGATATCCGACGGTTGCGATCGAACCTAGCCATGATCCCGATCGGCGAGGATCGATCCGACGGTTGTGATCCATCCGATCGATGATGATTCGACGATTACGATCAATCCAAACCATGATCCCGATCGGCGATGATCGATCCAACCATTGCGATCCATCCGATCGTCGATGATCCGATGATTGTGATCATACAAGCCATGATTCCGATCAGTGATGATCGATCCGACTTTTACGATCCATTCGATTGGTGATGATATTCGATGGTTGCAATCGATCCACGTCATGATCATGATCGGCGATGATCGATCCGACGGTTGCGATCCATCCGATCGGCGATGATCAATCCGATGGTTGCGATCCATCTGATCGGCGACGATACGACGGTTGCAATTGATCCAAGCCATGATCCCGATCGGTGATGATCGATCGGACCGTTAAGATCCAAACGATCAGTGATGATCGATCCGACGGTTGCGATCAATCCGATCGGCGACGATATCCGATGGTTGCGATAGATCCAAGCCATGATCCCAATCGGCGATGATCGATCGGACCGTTGCGATCCATCCGATCATCGATGATCCAACTATTGCGATCGATCCAAGCCATGATCCCGATCAGCGATGATCGATCCGACGGTTGCGATCCATCCGATCGGTGATGATATCCGAGAATGTTTAAGACTATGTATTGAATGTTTTGTAATATTTGACATGACTAGGTTTTCTATTTGAGCTTGAGACCTAAATATTTTGTATGAATGATATTAGTATGGATGAAGTACTCACCTTATCTTAATGAATTATGCTTTGAATTCTTTTACATTTCTTCAATCATCTTTTTGATCAATGACAAAAAGAGGAAGAAGAATAATGCATAAATTGAGAAAATGGAGAAAATAATACACTCCATATATTCAGGGGGAGATTAATTATTAATTGTTGATAGGGGGAGAAAATATTTATTGCAATGAATTAGAGAAAAGAATTCCCTAATACATTCTATGCATTCTACATTCCTGTTTATTTAAATATTTCCTATAGTTTTCTACATACTTAAGGGTTTTGTCATCATCAAAAAGGGGATGATTGTTAGCCCTAAATTGATTTTGCTGATTACAAAACAATTAAGTAAAGACTAATTTTATTTATTGTGAAAACTAAGATTAATGCAGGGAAGTACAGGTGCCTTACAAATGAGCTAAGCAAACATTTCATGGAAGAATACCCCAGCCGTTTTCCCTCTTATAAGCTACCTGGATAATTAACTTATTGTGCCTTGGAGCTAGCTATGTTGCTTTATTAGTTAGCTATTTTGGCTTGGTGCTGTGCCTAGCCGAATTCATAGTGAATATAGTTAGCTTGTGGGAGCTAGCTTATCTTCTCTTTAGCTAGCTTGTCTCCCTTGCTAGCTAGCTATTTTCCATGCCATAAGCCTAGCAGAACCATGCTTTCTCTTAGCTAACTGGGGAGCTAGCTTGTCTTTCTTTTTAGCTAGCTGAGTTCCCTCTTTAGTTAGCTATTTTTTCTTCTGCTACAGTGCTGGCCGAATGCATGTTAAATCGAGTTAGCTGGTTAGTTAACTTATCTCCTCTCCTAGCTAGCTGAATGCATTTGTTAGCTAACACTACTTTTCTCTTGCCTTTAGCCTAGCCGAATGCATAGTAAATTTAGTTAACTGGTTAGCTAACTTTCCTCCTCTCTTAGCTAGCTGGATGTATACTTTAGTTTACTACTTTTTCTCTATTGTAGTGTTGGCCGAACCATGTTTGGATTTAGTTAACTAGAGAGCTAGCTGGGTGTCTTTCTAGCTAGCTAGAATATCTTGTTAGCTAACTATTTTTTTCTTGGTGTAGGTATGGCCAAACCATGGTTGAAGCTAGTCAACTGGAGAGCTAACTACTTTCTTTGCTTTATGAGCTAACTATTTTTCTTGGGAGCTAACTACTTTTTTGCAGATACTTTTCCTGGCCGTATGGATCTATGAAAGAGCTAGCTACTCTTGGGCGTTCTCTTCCTCATGCCATGAAAATTCAAATTGAGTTAGCTAAAGAGCTAACTACTTTTTTCTTTATGGCTCTTCTCTTCCTCAAGCCGTATGGATTCAATATTTAGTTAGCTAAGGAGCTAACTACTTTAATGGGAGACCTCTCCTCAAGCCGTTTGCCTTTGGTTTTAGCTAACTAAAACTTTCCTTTAGCTAGCTTATGAACCAAGCCTTCTCCTTCATAACATAGAGACGTTTGGATCTAGTTAACTGAAGCAAAGCTTCAGCTAACTAATGGACTGCAGACTCTATCCTTGACCATGTGGAATTCAAATTTGGCTAACTGAAATCAGGTTTCAGCTAGCTATTCTCAAGCCCGGCCGGTCACCCTCTTCATAGAGTTAGCTGGAAATTAATTCCAGCCAGCTACCTCTTCTTTTTGCAAGCTTTGGACAAGCTCTCTCTCTTCTTAATTTTATTTTCAGCTTAACTAATTTTTGATCTCTTGGATTATGGCAGAGATCTTCCTTCCTCAAATGGATTCAGTGCATTAAATGCTCGAGGAAAATAATTTCAACGGTTATATTTTCTTCCCATTTTACTTTCCATTTATTTCAAATGAGTCTAGCGGATATCTTTGATATTGAAATGTTTTAAATAGTTGAGATTATAAGAATAACAAGATGAGAAAAGGGACGAAAGAAGGAAAAGAAATCGAAGAAAAAGAGCTTTTATTGCATATTTTCTGAGTGATTAAAAGCAAGTTCCTGCGTATCAAAGTTGAGAAATCTTAAAGAGCATTTACTGCTCAAGTCGTCCAGATCCATTAAAGCCTTCAAGCATTCAAAGCTTCGAAGATCTACATTTATTGCTAAAGATTTGCTACAAAAGTTGTAAAGTATTACTTTGAATATTTGCTCATTTTAGGAGCTGTTTATTCTTATCTATTCTAAACATTCTTGTAAAAGGGTTAAGTTTAACCCTTGGTTATTGTTGGTTTCCTTGTGCCATGAAACAAGAGGACTAGTAGGGTAAGCTAGGGGTTGGCTTCTTGTGCCGTGAAACAAGAGGACTAGCTGGGTAAGGTTAGGGGTTGGCTGCCTTGTGCCGTGAAAATAAAAGGACTAGCCGGGGAAGGCTAGGGGTTGTAATCATTGTGATACAATTGGAGTGAAATTTTTAAGGGTTTTTGGGGGAGTGGACGTAGGTGCTGAGTTTGGCACCAAACCACTATAAACCTTCTTGTGTTTGTATTGCTTGCATAATCTCTTTGATATTGTTCTGTGCACTACTATACCACTACCAATTAAATTTTAATTAGTGATAAAGCACATATCTGTGCAAGTAATTAATTTTAAATACCCAATTCACTCTCCACTTGGGTTGCTACATCTGGGCAACACTAAATCAAGTCCAATCTAGACGTTGCTCTAAGATCGGGTTGTATCAAAATTAGATCAAACCCAAATTAGGTCCAATCTAGAGCTTTGCTCCAAGATTGGTTGGATCAAATTTAGATCAAACCAAAATCTCGTCAAATGTAGAGCACTGCCACAAGATCGAGTTGGATCAAGCTTAGATCGAATACAAATCAAGTCCAATTTGGAGTATCGCTCTAAGATCGAATCAGTTCAACTCAAGATCGAGTCCAAATTGAGTATAATATCGAGCGTTACTTCAAGATCGAGTTAAATCAAACAAAGATCGAACATGAATCAAGTTAAATCAAGAGTGTTGCTCCAAGATTGGGTTAGATCAAACCCAAATTAAATCTAAATTGAGTTCAATCTAGAGGGCCGCTCCATGATCAGGTCACATCAAATAAGATCAAACCCAAACCAATTTCAATCTAGAGCATTACTACTAGATCAGGTTAGATCAAACTTTGATCGAACCTGAATCAAGTCCAATCTAGAGCAATGCTCCAAGATTAGTTTGAATCAAACGAAGATCAAACTTGAATTAAGTTCAATATGCTGCATTTGCTTAAAAATTGGGTTAGATCAAACCAATGTCAATCCTGAATCAAGTCGAATATAGGGCATTGGCAAGTTCAGGTTAGATCAAACTAAGATCGGACCTAAATAAAATCTCATACGGAGTATTGTTCCAAGATTGATATTAGATCAAACTTAAATCAAACATGAGTCAAGTCCAACATAAAGCATAGTTTCAAGATTGTATTGGATCAAACTTAGATCAAACCTCAATTAAGTTCAATCTCGAGCATTCCTTTTTTTTTTTTTTAAAGTTAAATGGGGTGAATTGTATTGATTAGCTGTAATAGGTACAAAGAGATCGGGACAAAGCCCGAAAAAGGTAGAGACCTCAAAAGAAAGTCAGACCTCAAAAGAAAACATAGGAATACATCCAGCAAGAGGTAGAGACCTCAGAAGAAAATCAGACCGGATTACATCCAGAACCTAACAAAAGAACTCATAAAATGAGCTACGAAGGAGATCAGCACAGGAGAGAGGGGGGAAACTGCCACCTATCACAATCTCGAGCATTCCTTCAATATTGATAGATCAAAGTTAGATTAAATTAGATCAAATTCGAATCAAGTGCAATCTAGACAGTTACTTAGAGAGATTTTTCAACCATGAGTTGAACCAAGTTCAAGTTATATCATACTAGGTCAAACCCAAATCATATCCCATCTAGATAATTGCTTCCGGGATTGGGTTGGATAAAATTTACATCAAACATAAATCAACTTTAATTTAGAGTGTTGATTCAAGATATGGTTCAATCAAATTAAATTAAACCCAAATCAAGTTCAATCTAGAGCACTTATGTAATATCGGGTTGGATAAAATTAAGATCAATCCTAAATAAAGTTAAATATAGAGCATTGTTCTAAGATCGGGTTAGATGGAACTAAGATCAGAACCAAATCAAGTTCAATCTCGAGTGTTACTCCAAGATTGGGTGAAATCAAACTAAAATCAAGTTTAATCAAAGCATTACTCCATGATTGGACTAGATCTAACCTACATCAAGCTAAATGATGTTCAATCTAGAGCATTGCTACAAGATTGAGCCAAATCAAGGCTAAATAAATTTGAATTTGGAATGTTGGATAAAACTTAGATCAAACCTGAGTCAAGTCCAATTGGAAGTGATGATGCTCTAAGATTGGATCGAGCCAAACTTAGATCAAATTCCAAATAAGTCGAATCTAAAGCATTGCAATAAGACCAGGTTAGATCAAATTAGATATCTACATGAATCAAGTCTAATTCGCAGCATTGCTTAAAGAAAAGGTTAGACTAATATAGATCAAACCCAAATCAAGTCAAATTGAGAGCGTTGCTCGAGGATCGAGTTGGATCAAACTTATATCAAATCTGAATCAAGTCCAATCTGGATTCTATTGTTAGATCGAATTCAATTAAACTTTGATCAAACCCCAATCAAGTTCAATTTAAAGCATTGCTCTAAGATCAAGGTGGATTAAACTTAAAACAAACATGGATCAAATCAAATATGTAACATTGCGCTAAGATCGGGTTCGACTAAACTTTGATCAAATCAAAATTAAGTTCAATATGGAGCCTTGATCTTAGATTGAGCTAGATCAAACCAAGATCAAACAGATCAAACAGATTGAGCTAGATCAAACCAAGATCAAACCAAGTTTAATATGAAGCATTGCTTCGATATCAATTTAGATCAAACTCTGATCGAACCTGAATCAAGTTAAATTAGGAGCATCGTTCGAATATCAAGTTAGGTCAAACCCGAATCGAGTTCAATTTAGAGTGTTACTCCATGATTAGTTCAGATCAAAAAAGATCAAGCCCGAATCAATTTCAATCTAAAACATTGTAATATGATCGGCCTAGATCAAACTTTGATCTCTTTTCATTTGATCGAACATGAATCAAGTCCAATCTAGAGCAATGCTCCACAAGATTAGTTTGAATGAAACGAAGATCAAACTTGAATTTAGTTCAATATGCTGCATTTGTTTAAAAATTGGGTTAGATCAAACCAATGTCAATTCTGAATCAAGTCGAATCTCGGGCATTGGCACAAGTTCGGGTTAGATCAAACTAAGATCGGACCCAAATAAAATCTCATACTGAGCGTTGCTCCAAGATTGAAATTAGATCAAACTTAAATCAAACATGAGTCAAGTCCAACGTGGAGCATCGTTTCAAGATTGTGTTGGATCAAACTTAGATCAAACCTCAATTAAGGACAATCTCGAGCATTCCTCCAATATTGATAGATCAAAGTTAGATCAAATTAGACCAAATTCGAATCAAGTACAATCTAGAGAGTTACTTAGAGATATTTTTCAACACTGGGTTGAACCAAGCTCAAGTTAAACCCAAATCAGATCCCATCTAGACAATTGCTCCGAGATTGGGTCGGATAAAATTTACATCAAACATGAATCAACTTCAATTTAGAGTGTTGAATCAAGATATGGTTAAATCAAATTAAATCAAACAAAAATCAAGTTCAATCTAGAGCACTTATATAATATCAGGTTGGATAAATTAAGATCAATTCTAAATAAAGTTAAATATAGAGCATTATTCTAAGATCGGGTTAGATGGAGCTAAAGTTCAGACCCAAATAAAGTTCATTCTCGAGCGTTACACAAAGATTGGATGAAATCAAACTAAAATCAAGTTCAATCGAAGCATTACTCCATGATTGGTTTAGATCTAACCTACATCAAGCTAATTGAAGTTCAATCTGGAGCGTTGCTACAAGAACGGGCCAAATCAAGGCTAAATCAATTCGAATTTGAAATGTTGCTCTAAGTTCGGATTGGATCAAACTTACATCAAACCTTCTGAGTCAAGTCCAATTGGAAGTGATGCTCCAAGATCGGGTCGAGCCAAACTTAGATCAAATATCAAAATAAGTCCAATCTAAAGCATTGCAACAAGACCAGGTTAGATCAAATTAGATCCACATGAATCAAATCTAATTTGCAGCATTGCTCTAAGAAAAGGTTGGATCAAACCCAAACCAAGTCAAATCGAGAGCGTTGCTCGAGGATCGAGTTGGATCAAACTTATATCAAACCCAAATCAAGTCCAATCTGGATTCTATTATTGTTATATCGAACTCAATCAACCTTTGATCAAACCCCAATCAAGTTCAATTTAAAGCATTGCTCTAAGATCAGGGTGGATTAAACTTAAATCAGACTTGGAACAAATCAAATATGTAACATTGCTCTCAGATCGGGTTCAACTAAACTTTGATCAAATCGGAATTAGTTGGTTGCGATCCATCCGATCGACGATGATCCAACGGTTGCGATCGATCCAAGCCATGATCCTGATCGTGGAAGATCGATCCGACTGTTGCGATCCATTCGATTGGCGACGATCCAACGGTTGCGATCGATCCAAGCCATGATCCCGATTGGCGATGATCTATCCAACGGTTGCGATCAATTCAATCGGCGATGATCCGACGATTGCGATCGATCCAAGCCATGATCTCGATCGGCGATGATCGATCTGACGGTTGCGATCGATCCAAGCCATGATCCTGATCGGCGATGATCGATGAAACTGTTGCAATCAATCCGATCGGCGTCGATCCGATGATTGCAATCGATACAAGCCAAGATCCCAATCGGCGATGATCGATCAGACCATTGCGATCCATCCGATAGGCGACGATCCGACGATTGTGATCGATCCAAGCCATGATCCCGATCGGCGATGATCGATCCGACGATTGTGATCCATCGATCGACGATGATCCAATGGTTGCGATCGATCCAAGCCATGATCCCGATGGGCGATGATCGATCCAACGGTTACGATCCATCCGATCGGCGACGATCCGATGGTTGTGATCGTTCCAAGCCATGATCTCGATCGGCGAGGATCGATCGGCTGGTCACGATCCATCCGATCGGCGATGGTCCGACGGTTGTGATCGATCCAAGCCATGATCCCGATCGGCGATGATCGATCTGATGGTTGCGATCCTTTCGATCATCGATGATCCGATGGTTACGATCGATCCAAGCCTCTCGATCAGCGATGATCGATCCGATGGTTGCGATCCATCCGATCGGCGATGAACAGACGGTTGCGATCATTCCAAGCCATGGTCCCAATGGCGATGATCGATCCGATGGTTGCAAACCATCCGATCGGCGATGATCCAACGGTTGCGATCGATCCAAGCCATGATCCCGATCGTGGATGATCGATCCAACTGTTGCGATCCATTCGATCGGCGACGATCCGACGGTTGCGATCGATCCTAGCCATGATCTTGATCGGCGATGATGTATCTGACGATTGCGATCAATCCGATCGATGATGATCCGACGATTGTGATCGATCCAAGCCATAATCCCGATCGGCGATGATCGATCCGACGGTTGCGATCCATCCGATCAGCAAAGATCCGATGGTTGAGATCGATCCAAGCCATGATCCTGATCGGCGATGATCGATGAAATTGTTGCAATCAATCCGATCGGCGTCAATCCGACGGTTGCAATCGATACAAGCCAAGATCCCAATCGGCGATGATCGATCGGACCGTTGCGATCCATCCGATCGGCTACGATCTGGCGGTTGCGATCGATCCAGGCCATGATCTCGATCGGCGATGATCGATCGAACGGTTGCGATCCATCCGATGGGCGATGATCCAACTGTTGTGATCGATCCAAGCCATGATCCCGATCGGCGATGATCGATCCGATGGTTGTGATCCTTCCAATTAGCGACGATCCGATGGTTACGATCGATCCAAGACATGATCTCGATCGGCGATGATCGATCCGATTGTTGCGATCCATCCGATCGGCGATGAACCGACGGTTGCGATCATTCCAAGCTATGGTCCCGATCGGCGATGATCGATCTGACGGTTGCGATCCATCCGATCGGCGATGATTCGACGGTTGTGATTGATCCAAGCCATAATCCCGATCGGCAATGATCGATCCGATGGTTGTGATCAATCAGATCGATGATGATCCAACGGTTGCGATCGATCCAAGCTATGATCCCGATGGGCGATGATCGATCGGGCCGTTGTGATCCATCCGATCGGCGACGATCCGATGGTTGCGATCGTTGCAAGCCTTGATCTCGATCGGCGATGATCGATCGGCCGGTCGTGATCCATCCGATCAGCGACGATCTGACGATTGTGATCGATCAAAGCCATGATCCTGATCGGCGATGATCGATCCGATGGTTGCGATCCTTTCGATCAGCGACGATCCTATGGTTACGATCAATCCAAGCCATGATCTCGATCGGCGATGATCGATCCAACGGTTGCGATCGATCAAAGTCATGATCCCGATCGGCGATGATCGATCAGACCGCTGCGATCCATCCGATCGGCGATGAACCGACGGTGTGATCATTCCAAGCCATGGCCCTGATCAGCGATGATCGATCCAACGGTTGCAACCCATCCGATCGGCAATGATCTGACAGTTGCGATCGATCCAAGCCATGATCCCGATCGTGGATGATCGATCCGACTGTTGCGATCCATCCAATCGGCGATGATCCGACGGTTGCGATCGATCTAAGCCATGATCCCTATCGGCGATGATCTATCTGACGATTGCGATCATCCGATCGGGGATGATCCGACGATTGCGATTGATCCAAGCCATGATCTTGATCGGCAATGATCGATCCGATGGTTGCGATCCATCCGATCGGCGAAGATCCAATGGTTGCGATCGATCCAAGCCATGATCCTGATCGGCGATGATCGATGAAACTATTGCGATCCATCCGATCGGCGACGATCCGATGGTTGCGATTGATCAAAGCCATGATCCCAATCAGTGATGATCGATCCGATGGTTGCGATCCTTTCGATCAATGATGACCCGATCGATTGTGATCCATCCGATCGGTGATGATCTATCCGACGATTGCGATCCATCCGATCGGCGACAATCCAACGATTGCGATCGATCCAAGCCATAATCTCCCGATCGGCGATGATCGATCCGACGGTCACAATCCACCCGATCCACGATGATTCGACGATTGTGATCGATCCAAGCCATGATCCCGATCTGCAATGATCGATCCGATGGTTGCTATCCATCCGATCGACGACGATCCAATGGTTGCGACCGATCAAAGTTATGATCCCGATCGGCGATGATCGATCAAACTGTTGCGATCCATCCGATCGGCGATGATCTGATGGTTGCGATCAATCCAAGATATGATCTCAATCGGCGATGATCGATCCGACTGTTGCGATCCATCCGATCGCCGATGAACCGACGGTTGCGATCATTCCAAGCCATTGTCTCGATAGGCGATGATCGATCCGACGGTTGCGATCCATCCGATCGGTGACGATCCAACGATTGCGATCGATCCAAGCCATGATCCTGATCGTGGATGATCGATCCGACTGTTGCGATCCATTCGATCGGCGACGATCTGACGGTTGTGATCAATCCAAGCCATGATCCCGATCAGCGATGATCGATCCAACCATTGTGATCCATCCGATCATCGATGATCCGACGATTGCGATCGATCCAAGCCATGATCCCGATCGGCGATGATCGATCCAACGGTTGCGATCCATCCGATCGGCGAAGATCCGACGGTTGCGATCGATCCAAGCCATGATCCTAATCGGTGATGATCGATGAAATTGTTGCGATCAATCCGATCGGCGTCGATCCGACGATTGCAATCGATACAAGCCAAGATCCCAATCGGCGATGATCGAACGGACCGTTGCGATCCATCCGATCGGCTACGATCCGGCGGTTGCGATCGATCCAAGCCATGATCTCGATCGGCGATGATCGATCGAATGGTTGTGATCCATCCGATCGGCGATGATACGACGGTTGCGATCATTCCAAGCCATGGTCCCAATCGGTGATGATCGATCCGACGGTTGTAATCCATCCGATCGGTGAAGATCCGACGGTTACGATCGATCCAAGCTATGATCCTGATCATCGATGATCGACGAAACTATTGTGATCAATCCGATCGGCATTGATCGACGGTTGCAATCGATCCAAGCCATGATCCCGATCGGCGATGATCGATCGGCCGGTCGCGATCCATCCGATCAGCAACGATTTGACGGTTGTGATCGATCCAAGCCATGATCCTGATCGGCGATGATCGATCCGACGGTTGCGATCCTTCCATTCAGCGACGATCTGATGGTTACGATCGATCCAAGCCATGATCTTGATCGGCGATGATCGATCCGATGGTTGCGATCCATCCGATCGACGATGATCCAATGGTTGCGAACGATCAAAGTCATGATCCCGATCGGCGATGATCGATCGGACTGCTGTGATCCATTCGATCGGCGATGATCCGATGGTTGCGATCGATCCAAGACATGATCTCGATCGGCGATGATTGATCCGACTATTGTGACCAATCTGATCGGCGATGAACCGACGGTTGCGATCATTCCAAGCTATGGTCTCGATCGGCGATGATCGATCTGATGGTTGCGATCCATCAAATCGGCGATGATCCAACGTTTGCAATCGATCTAAGCCATGATCCTGATCGTGGATGATCGATCCAACTGTTGCGATCCATTCGATCGGCGACGATCCGACGGTTGCGATCGATCCAAGCCATGATTCTGATCGGCGATGATCGATCCGACGGTTGCGATCCATCCAATCGGTGACGATCCGACGGTTGCGATCGATCCAAGCCATTGTCCTGATCGAAGATGATTGATCGGACCGTTGCGATCCATTCGATCGGCGACGATCCAACGGTTGCGATCGATCCAATCCATGATTCCGATTAGCGATGATCGATCTGATGGTTGCAATCCATTCGATCAGCGATGATATCTAATGGTTGCGATCGATCGAAGCCATGATCCCGATCGGTGATGATCAATCCGACGGTTGCGATCCATCTGATCGGCGATGATATCCGACGGTTTCGATCGATCCAAGCCATGATCCCAATCGTCGATGATCGATCCGACGGTTGCAATCCATCCGATCGACGATGATATCTGATGGTTAAGATCATCCAAGCCATGATCCCGATCGGCGATAATCATTTCGATGATTGCGATCCATCCGATCGGCAACGATCTGATGGTTACGATCGATCCAAGCCATATTTCGATCGGAGATGATCGATCGGACCGTTGCGATCCATTCGATTGGTGACGATCCAACGGTTGCAATCGATTCATCCATGATCCCGATCGTCGATGATCGATCCGATGGTTGCGATCCATCCGATCGGCGATGGTATCTGGCGGTTGCGATTGATCCAAGTCATGATCCCGATCGGCGATGATCAATCGGACCATTGCAATCCATCCTATCATCAATGATCCGACGATTGCGATCGATCCAAGCCATGATCCCGATCGGCGATGATCGATCGACAGTTGCGATCCATCCAATCGGCAATGATATCCAACGGTTGCGAGCGATCCAAGCCATGATCTCGATCAGCAATGATTGATCGGACCGTTGCGATCCATTCGATTAACGATGCTCCGATGGTTGCGATCGATCCAAGCCATGATCCTGATCGGCGATGATCGATCCGACAATTGCGATCCATCCGATCGGCGATAATATCTGACGGTTACGATCGATCCAATCCATGATCCCGATCGGCGATGATCGATCCGACGGTTGCGATCCTTTTCGATCGGCAACGATATGACGGTTGCGATCGAACCAAGCCATGATCCCGATCGACAATGATCGATCGGACCATTGCAATCCAACCGATTGGCGATAATCCGACAGTTGCGATCGATCCAAGCCATGATCTTGATCAGCGATGATCGATCCGATGGTGGCGATCCATCCGATCGACAACGATATCTGACGGTTGCGATCGATCCAAGCAATGATCCTGATCGGCGAAGATCGATCGAACCGTTGCAATTCATCGATCGGCGATGATCTGACGGTTGCGAACGATGCAAGCCATGATCCCGATCGGTGATGATCTATCAGACGGTTGCGATCCATTCGATCGGCGATGATATCTGACGGTTGCGATCGATCCAAGCCATGATCCCGATCGGCGATGATCATTCTGACGGTTGCAATCCATCAGATCGGCAATTATATGACGGTTGTGATTGATCGAAGTCATGATTCCGATCGGCGATGATCGATCGGACCGTTGCGATCCATCCAATCGGCGACGATTCGACGATTGAGATCGATCCAAGCCACGATCCCGATCGTCAATGATCGATCCGACAGTCGTGATCCATCCGATCGGCTACGATCCGGCGGTTGCGATCGATCCAAGCCATGATCTCGATCGGTGATGATCGATTGAACGATTGCGATCCATCCGATCGGCGATGATACGACGGTTGCGATCATTCCAAGCCATGGTCCCGATCGGTGATGATCGATCCGACGGTTGTGATCCATCCGATCGGTGATGATCTATCCGACGATTGCGATCCATCCGATCGGCGACAATCCAACGATTGCGATCGATCCAAGCCATAATCTCCCGATCGGCGATGATCGATCCGATGGTCACAATCCACCCGATCCACGATGATCCGACGATTGTGATCGATCCAAGCCATGATCCCGATCTGCAATGATCGATCCGATGGTTGCTATCCATCCGATCGACGACGATCCAATGGTTGCGACCGATCAAAGTCATGATCCCGATCGGCGATGATCGATCGAACTGTTGCGATCCATCCGATCGTGACGATCTAATGGTTGCGATCGATCCAAGATATGATCTCGATCGGCGATGATCGATCCGACTGTTGCGATCCATCCGATCACCGATGAACCGACGGTTGCGATCATTCCAAGCCATTGTCTCGATAGGCGATGATCGATCCGACGGTTGCGATCTATCCGATCGGTGACGATCCAACGATTGCGATCGATCCAAGCCATGATCCCGATCGTGGATGATCGATCCGACTGTTGCGATCCATTCGATCGGCGACGATCTGACGGTTGTGATCAATCCAAGCCATGATCCCGATCAGCGATGATCGATCCAACCATTGCGATCCATCCGATCATCGATGATCCGACGATTGCGATCGATCCAAGCCATGATCCCGATCGGCGATGATCGATCCAACGGTTGCGATCCATCCGATCGGCGAAGATCCGACGGTTGCGATCGATCCAAGCCATGATCCTAATCGGTGATGATCGATGAAACTGTTGCGATCAATCCGATCGGCGTCGATCCGACGATTGCAATCGATACAAGCCAAGATCCCAATCGGCGATGATCGAACGGACCGTTGCGATCCATCCGATCAGCTACGATCCGGTGGTTGCGATCGATCCAAGCCATGATCTCGATCGGCGATGATCGATCGAATGGTTGCGATCCATCCGATCGGCGATGATACGACGGTTGCGATCATTCCAAGCCATGGTCCCAATCGGTGATGATCGATCCGACGGTTGTAATCCATCCGATCGGTGAAGATCCGACGGTTACGATCGATCCAAGCTATGATCTGATCATCGATGATCGACGAAACTATTGTGATCAATCCGATCGGCATTGATCCGACGGTTGCAATCGATCCAAGCCATGATCCTGATCGGCGATGATCGATCGGCCGGTCACGATCCATCCGATCAGCAACGATCTGACGGTTGTGATCGATCCAAGCC
>UESW01001828.1:166262-233873 GCA_900491605.1 Calamus simplicifolius
AGCTAGCTGAATGCATTTGTTAGCTAACACTACTTTTCTCTTCTTGCCTTTAGCCTAGCCGAATGCATAGTAAATTTAGTTAACTGGTTAGCTAACTTTCCTCCTCTCTTAGCTAGCTAGATGTATACTTTAGTTTACTACTTTTTCTCTATTGTAGTGTTGGCCGAACCATGTTTGGATTTAGTTAACTAGAGAGCTAGCTGGGTGTCTTTCTAGCTGCTAGAATATCTTGTTAGCTAACTATTTTTTTCTTGGTGTAGGTATGGCCAAAACCATGGTTGAAGCTAGTCAACTGGAGAGCTAACTACTTTCTTTGCTTTATGAGCTAACTATTTTCCTTGGGAGCTAACTACTTTTTTGCAGATACTTTTTCTGGCCGTATGGATCTATGAAAGAGCTAGCTATACTCTGGGCGATCCATTCGATCTGCGAAGATTCGACGGTTGCGATCGATCCAGGCCATGATCCTGATTGGTGATGATCGATGAAACTGTTGTGATCAATCCTATCGGCATCAATCTGACAGTTGCAATCGATCCAAGCCATGATCTTGATCGGCAATGATCGATCCGATGGTTGCAATCCATCCGATCAGCGAAGATCCAATGGTTGCGATCGATCCAAGCAATGATCCCAATTGGCGATGATCGATCAGACCGTTGCGATCAATCCGATCGGCGACGATCCAATGGTTGCGATCGATCCAAGCCATGATCCCGATCAGCGATGATCCGATGATTGCGATCCATCCGATCGGCGATGATCCAACGGTTGCGATCGATCCAAGCCATAATCTCGATCTGCGATGATCGATCCGACGGTCGCGATCCATCTGATCTGCGACAATCCGATGGTTGTGATCGATCCAAGCCATGATCCTGATCGGCGATGATTGATCGGACCGTTGCGATCCATCCGATCGGCTACGATCCGATGGTTGTGATCGATCCAAGCCATGATCTCGATCGGCGATGATCGATCGGACGGTTGTGATCCATCCAATCGGCGACGATCTGACGGTTGCGATCGATCCAAGCCATGATCCCAATCGGTGATGATCGATCGACGACTGCGATCCTTTCGATCTGCGATGATCCGATGGTTGCGATCAATCCAAGCCATGATCTCGATCGATGATGATCAATCCGACGTTTTGATCCATCCGATCGACGATGATCCAACGGTTGCAATCAATCAAGTCATGATCCCAATCGGCGATGATCGATCGGACCGTTGCGATCCATCCGATCGGCAACAATCCGATGGTTGCGATCGATCCAAGACATGATCTCAATCGGTGATGATCGATCCGACCGTTGCGATCCATCCGATCGGCGACGAACCGACGGTTGTGATCATTCCAAGCCATGGTCCTGATCGGCGATGATCGATCTAATGGTTGCGATCCATCAGATCGGCGATGATCCGATGGTTGCGATCGATCCAAGCCATGATCCCGATCGGCGATGATCGATCGAACCGTTGCGATCCATCCGATCGGCTATGATCCGGCGGTTGCGATCGATCCAAGTATGATCCCGATTGTCGATGATCGTTCTGACGGTTGCGATCATCCGATCGGCGACGATCGGACGGTTGCGATCGATCCAAGCCATGATACCGATCATCGATGATCGATCCCATGATCGCGATCCATCCGATTGGTGATGATCCGACAGTTGCGATCGATCGAAGCCATGATCCCGATCGGCAATGATCGATCCGACGGTTGCAATCCATCCGATCGACGACGATCCGACGGTTGCGATCGATCCAAGCCATGATCCTGATCGGCGATGATCGATCCGACGGTTGCGATCCATCCATCAGCGTCGATCCATCCGATGGCTGTGATCGATCCAAGCCATGATCCCGATCGGCGATGATCGATCCGACGGTTGTGATCCATCCGATCCGTGAAGATCCAATGGTTGCAATCGATCCAAGCAATAATCCCAATAGGCGATGATCGATCAAACCATTGTGATCAATCCGATTGGCGACGATCCGATGGTTGCGATCGATCTAAGCCATGATCCCGATCGGCGATGATCGATCCGAACGTTGCGATCAATCCAATCGGCAACGATCCGACGGTTGCGATCCATCCAAGCCATGATCCCGATCGAGGATGACCGATCCGATCGATTGCGATCCGATAGATGATGATCCGACGGTTGCGATCGATCCAAGCCATGATCCGATCTGCGATGGTCGATCATACCGTTGCGATCCATCCGATCGGTGACGATCCGACGGCTGCGATCGATCTAACCCATGATTCCGATAGGTGATGATCGATCGGACTATTGCGATCCATCCGATTGGTAAGGATCCGATGGTTGTGATCCATCGATCGGCAACAATTCGATGGTTGCAATCAATCCAAGCCATGATCCCGATCGGCGATGTTCGATCCGACGGTTGCGATCCATCCAATCGGCGATGATCTGACTATTGCGATCGATCCAAGCCATGATCTCATCGGTGATGATCGATCCGATGGTTGCGATTCATCCAATTGGCGAGGATCCGATGGTTACGATCGATCCAAGACATGATCACGATCGGCTATGATCGATACGATGGTTGCTATCCATCCGTTCTGCGACGATCCGACGGTTGCGATCACTCGAAGCCATGATCCCGATCGGTAATTATCGATCAACGGTTGTGATCCAACCGATCGGCGACGATCCGATGGTTGCAATCGATCCAAGCCATGATCCCGATCGGCAATGATCGATCAACGGTTGCGATCATCCGATCGGCGATGATCCGACGGTTGCGATCGATCCAAGCCATGATCATGATCGGCGATAATCGATCCGACGGTTGTGATCCATCCGATCGGCGACGATCTGACGATTTTGATCGATCCAAACCATGATCTCGATCGGCAAGATCGATCTGACGGTTGCGATCCATCCGATCGATGACGATCCAATGGTTGCGATCAATCCAAGCCATGATCCCGATCGGCGATGATCGATCCGATAGTTGCGATCCATCCGATCGGCTACGATCCAACGGTTGCGATCGATCCAAGCCATGATCCAGACCGGCGATGATCGATCGGACCATTGCGATCAATCCGATCGGCGACGATCCGACGGTTTGCGATCCATCCCGATCAGCGATGATCGATCCGATGGTTGCGATCCATCCGATCGGCGACATTCGACGGTTGCGATGGATCCAACCCATAATCCCATCGGCGATGATCGATCGACGGTTGCAATCCATCCGATCGACAAAGATCTGACTATTGCGATCATTCCAAGCCATGATCCGATCGGCGATGATCGATTGGACCATTGCGATCAATTAATCGGTGACGATTCGATGGTTGTGATCGATCCAAGCCATGAACTCGATCGGCGATGATCGATCCGACGGTTGCGATCCATCCAATCAGCGACGATCCGATGGTTGCGATCGATCCAAGCCATTATCCCGATAGGCGATGATCAATCCGACAGTTGCAATCCATCCAAACGGTGACGATCCCACGGTTGTGATCGATCCAAGCCATGATCTCGATCGGCGATGATCAATCCGACGGTTGCGATCCATTCGATCGGTGAAGATCCGATGGTTGCAATCGATCCAAATAATGATCCCAATCGACGATGATCGATCAGACCGTTGCAATTAATCCGATCGGCGACGATCCGACGGTTGCGATCGATCCAAGCCATGATCCGATCAGCGATAATCGATACGACGGTTGCAATACATCCAATCGGCGACAATCCAACGGTTGCGATCGATCCAAACCATGATCCCGATCATCGATGATCGATCCGACGGTTGCGATCCATCCGATCGGCGACGATCCAACGGTTGCGATCGATCCAAGCCATGATACCGATCGGCGATGATCGATTCGACGATCGCGATCCATCCGATTGGCGATGATCCGATGGTTGCGATCGATCGAAGCCGATGATCCTTATCGATCCGACGGTTGCGATCCATCCCGATCGGCGATGATCCGATCCGATCAGATGGTTGTGATCGATCCAAGCCATGATCCCGATCGGCGATGATCGATCCGATGGTTGTGATCCAACTGATCGGCGACAATCCAACGGTTGCAATCGATCCAAGCCATGATCCCGATCGACGATGATCGATCGGACCGTTGCGATCCATTCGATCGGCTATGATCCGGTGCTTGTGATTGATCCAAGCCATTATCTCGATCGGTAATGATCGATCGGACGGTTGCAATCCATCCGATCGGCGACGATCCGACGGTTGCGATCGATCCAAGCTATGATCCCGATCGGCGATGATCGATCCAACGATTGCGATCCATCCGATCGGCAAAGATCCAACTGTTGCGATCGATCCAAGCCATGATCTCGATTGGCAATGATCGATTGGACCGTTGTGATCAATTCGATCGACGATGATTTAGACGGTTGCGATCGATCCAAGCCATGAACCCGATCGGCGATGATCGATCCGACGGTTGCGATCCATCCGATCAGCGATGATCCGATGGTTGCGATCGATCCAAGCCATGATCCCGATCGGCGATGATCTATCCGACGGTTGCAATCCATCCAAACGGCGACGATCCCACGGTTGTTATCGATCCAAGCCAAGATCCCGATCAACAATGATCGATCCGACAGTTGCGATCCATTTGATCGGCGAAGATCCGATTGTTGCAATCGATCCAAGCAATGATCCCAATCAGCGATGATCGATCAGACCGTTGCGATCAATCTGATCGACGACGATCCGACGATTGCGATCGATCCAAGTCATGATCTCGATCAGCGATAATTGATCCGACGGTTGCAATACATCCGATCGGCAATGATCCGATGGTTGCGATTGATCCAAGCCATGATTCCGATCATCGATGATCGATCCGACGGTTGCGATCCATCCGATCGGCGATGATCCAATGGTTGCGATCGATCCAAGCCATGATACCGATCGGTGATGATCGATTCGACGATTGCGATCCATCTATTTGGCGACGATCCGATGGTTGCGATCGATCGAAGCCATGATCCTGATCGATTCAACGGTTGCAATCCATCCGATCGACGATGATCGTCGGTTGCGATCCATCCGATCGGCGAAGATTCTAAGGTTGCGATCGATCCAAGCCATGATCCTGATCGGCGATGATCGATGAAACAGTTGCGATCAATCCTATCGGCGTCGTTGTGACAGTTGCAATCGATCCAAGCCATGATCTCGATCGGCGATGATCGATCCAACGGTTGCGATCCATCCGATCAGCGAAGATCCAATGGTTGCGATCGATCCAAGCAATGATCCCAATCGGAGATGATCGATCAGACCGTTGCGATCAATCCGATCGGCAACGATCCTATGGTTGCGATCGATCCAAGCCGTGATCCCAATCAGCGATGATCAATCCGACGGTTGCAATCCATCCGATCGGTGACAATCTGACAGTTGCGATCGATGCAAGCCATAATCCCGATCGGCGATGATCGATCCGATGGTCGCGATCCATCCGATCCGCAACAATCAGACGGTTGTGATCGATCCAAGCCATGATTCCGATCGGCGATGATCGATCCGATGGTTGTGATCCAACTGATTGGCGACAATCCAACGGTTGCGATCGATCCAAGCTATGATCCCGATCGGCGATGATCGATCCAACAATTGCGATCGATCCAAGCCATGATCCCAATCGGCGATAATCGATCCGACGATTGTGATCGATCCAAGCCATGATCCCGATCGGCGATGATCGATCCTATGGTTGCGATCCATCCGATCGGCGAGGATCCGACGGTTGAGATCATTCCAAGCCATGGTCCCGATCGGCGATGATCGACGAAACTATTGTGATCAATCCGATTTGCGTCGATTCGACGATTGCAATCGATCCAAGCCATGATCTCGATCGGCGATGATCGATCGGACCGTTGCGATCCATCCGATCAGAGATGATCTGATGGTTGCGATCGATCCAAGACATGATCTCGATAAGCGATGATCGATCCAATCGTTGCGATCCATCCGATCGGCAATGAACTGACGATTGCGATCATTCCAAGCCATCTCGATCGGCGATGATCGATCCGATGGTTGCGATTCATCTGATCGGCGAAGATCCGACGGTTGCGATCGATCGAATCCATGATCCCAATCGGCAATGATCGACGAAACTATTGTGATCAATCCAATCGGCGTCGATCCGACGGTTGCAATCGATCCAAGCCATGATCCCGATCGATGATGATCGATCGGACCGTTGCGATCCATCCGATCGGCTATGATTCGGCGCTTGCAATCGATCCAAGCCATTATCTCGATCAGTAATGATCGATCGACGATTGCGATCCATCCGATCGGCGACGATCCGACTATTGCGATCGATCCCAGCTATGATCCCAACCGGCGATGATCGATCCGACGGTTGCGATCCATCCGATCGGCAAAGATCCAACTGTTGCAATCGATCCAAGCCATGATCTCGATTGGCGATGATCGATTGGACCGTTACGATCAATTCGATCGGCGATGATTAGACGGTTGCGATTGATCCAAGCCATGAACCCGATCGGCGATGATCGATCCGACGGTTGCGATCCATCCGAGCAGCGACGATCCGATGGTTGCGATCGATCAAGCCATGATCCCGATCGGCGATGATCTATCCGACGGTTGCAATCCATCCAAACGGCGACGATCCCACGGTTGTAATCGATCTAAGCCATGATCTCGATCAGCGATGATGATCCGACGGTTGCGATCCATTCGATCGGCGAAGATCTGATGGTTGCGATCGATCCAAGCAATGATCCCAATCGGCGATGATCGATTAGACCGTTGCGATCAATCCGATCGGGACGATCCAACGGTTGCAATCGATCCAAGTCGTGATCCCGATCAGCGATGATCGATCCGACGGTTGCAATACATCCGATCGGCAACGATTCCGATGGTTGCGATCGATCCAAGCCATGATTCCGATCATCGATGATCGATCCGACGGTTGCGATCCATCCGATCGGCGATGATCCAACGGTTACGATCGATCCAAGCCATGATACCGATCGGCGATGATCAATCTGACGATCGTGATCCATCCGATTGGCGACGATCCGATGGTTGCGATCGATCAAAGCTATGATCCTGATCGATCCGACGGTTGCGATCCATCCGATCGGCGACGATCCGATGGTTGTGATCCATCCGATCGGCAAAGATCCTACGGTTGCGATCGATCCAAGCCATGATCCTGATCGGCGATGATCGATGAAACAGTTGCTATCAATCCTATCGGCGTCGATCTGACAGTTGCAATCGATCCAAGACATGATCTCGATCAGCGATGATCGATCCGACGGTTTCGATCCATCCGATCAGCGAAGATCCAGTGGTTGCGATCGATCCAAGCAATGATCCCAATCGGCGATGATCGATCAGACCGTTGCGATCAATCCGATCGGCGATGATCCGATGGTTGCGATCGATCCAAGCCGTGATCCCAATCAGTGATGATCAATCCGACGGTTGCGATCCATCCGATCGACGATAATCCGACGGTTGCGATCGATGCAAGCCATAATTCCGATCGGCGATGATCGATCCGATGGTCACGATCCATCCGATCCGCAATAATCAGACGGTTTTGATCGATCCAAGCCATGATCCCGATCGGCGATGATCGATCCGACAGATCCGATCGATCCAAGCCATGATCCCGATCGGCGATGATCGATCCTATGGTTGCGATCCATCCGATCGGCAAGGATCCGACGGATGAGATCATTCCAAGCCATGGTCCCGATCGACGATGATCGACGAAACTATTGCGATCAATCCGATTGGCGTCGATCCGACGGTTGCAATCGATCCAAGCCATGATCTCGATCGGCGATGATCGATCGGACCGTTGCGATCCATCCGATCAGCTACGATTCGGCGGTTGCAATTGATCCAAGCCATGATCTCGATCGGCAATGATCGATCGGACGGTTGCGATCCATCCGATCGGCGACGATCCGAGTTGTGATCGATCCAAGCCATGATCTCGATCGGCGATAATCGATCCGATGGTTGCAATCCTTTCGATCAGCGACGATCCGACGGTTACGTTGATCCAAGCCATGATCTCGATCGGCGATGATCGATCTGACGGTTGCGATCCATCCGATCGACGATGATCCAACGGTTGCGATCGATCAAAGTCATGATCACGATCGGCGATGATCGATCGGACCGTTGCGATCCATCCATCGGCGATGATCCAATGGTTGCGATTGATCCAAGACATGATCTCAATCTGCGATGATCGATCCGACTATTGCAATCCATTCGTTCGGCGATGAACCGACGGTTGTGATCATTCCAAGCCATGGTCCCGATCCGCGATGATCGATCCGACGGTTGCAACCCATTCGATCGGCGATGATCTGACGGTTGTGATCAATCCAAGCCATGATCCCGATCGTGGATGATCGATCCGACTGTTGCGATCCATCCGATCGGCGACGATCCGATGGTTGCGATCGATCCCAGCCATGATCCCAATCGGCGATGATCTATCCGACGATTGCGATCCATCCGATCGGCGAAGATCCGATGGTTGCGATCAATGCAAGCCATGATCTTGATCGGCAATGATGGATGAAACTGTTGCGATCAATCTGATCGGCGTCGATCCGATGGTTGCAATCGATCAAGCCAAGATCCCAATCGGTGATGATCGATCGGACCATTGCGATCCATCTGATCGACGATGACCTGACGGTTGCGATCGATCCAAGCCATGATCCTGATGGGCGATGATCGATAGGACCGTTGTGATCCATCCGATCGGCGACGATCCGATGGTTGCGATCGATCCAAGCCATGATCTCGATCGGCGATGATCGATCCGACTATTACGATCCATCCGATCGACTACGAACGGATAGTTGCAATCGATCAAGCCGTGATCCCAATCGGCGATGATCGATCCGACCGTTGCGAACCATCCGATCGACGATGATCCGACGGTTTGCAATCGATCCAAGCCATGATCCCGATCGGCAATGATCGATCGGATGGTTGCGATCCATCCAATCAGTGATGATCCGATGGTTGCGATCGATCCAAGCCATGATCACGATCGGCGATCATCGATCTGACAGTTGCGATCCATCCGATCGGTGACGATCCGACGGTTGCGATCGATCCAAGCCATGATCTCGATCAGCAAGATCGATCCAACCATTGCGATCCATCCGATCGGCGACGATCCGATGGCTGCGATCGATCCAAGCCATGATCCTGATCGGCGATGATCGATTCGATAGTTGTGATCCATCCGATCGGCGACGATCCAATGGTTGTGATCGATCCAAGCCATGATCACGATCGGTGATCATCGATCTGAAGGTTGCGATCCATCCGATCGGCGACGATCCGACGGATGCGATCGATCCAAGCTATGATCCTGATCGGCAAGATCGATCCGACGATTGCGATCCATCCGATCGGCGACGATCCGATGGTTGTGATCGATCTAAGCCATGATCCCGATCAGTGATGATCGATCCGATAGTTGCGATCCATCCGATTTGCGATGATCCAACAACGGTTGAGATCGATCCGAGCCATGATCCGACGGTTGCGATCCATCCGATCGGCGACAATCCGATGGTGGCGATCGATCTAAACCATGATCCCGATCGGCGATGATCGATCCGATTGTTGCTATCCATCCGATCGGCGACGATCCAATGGTTGCGATCGATCCAAGCCATGATCCCGATCGGTAATGATCAATCGGACGGTTGCGATCCATCCGATCAGCGACGATCCGATGGTTGCGATCGATCCAAGCCATGATCCCGATCGGCGATGATCGATCCGATAGTTGCGATCCATCCGATCAGCGATGATCCAACGGTTGCGATCGATCCAAGCCATGATCCCGACCGGCAATGATCGATCGGATCATTGTGATCAATCCGATCAGTGATGATCCGACGGTTGCAATCGATCCAAGCCATGATCCCGATCGGCGATGATAGATCCGACAATTGTGATCCATTCGATCAGCGATCATCCGACGATTGCGATCGATGCAAGCCATGATCCCGATATACGATGATCGATCTGATGGTTGCGATCCATCCGATCAGCGACGATCCAATGGTTGCGATCGATCCAAGCTATATGATCCCAATCGGCGATGATCGATCCGATGGTTGCGATCCATCCGATCGGCGACAATCCGACGGTTGCGATCGATCTAAGTCATGATCCCGATCGGCGATGATCGATCCGACGGTTGCGATCCATCCGATCGGTGAAGATCCGACTGTTGCAATCAATCCAAGCCATGATCCCCGATCGGCGATGATTGATTGGACCGTTGCGATCAATTTGATCGGTGACGATTCGATGGTTGCGATCGATCCAAGCCATGAAACCGATCGGCAAGGATCGAACCGACGGTTGCGATCCATCCGATCGGCAACGATCCAACGGTTGCGATCGATCCAAGCCATGATCCCAATCAGCAATGATCGATCCGACGATTGCGATCCATCCGATCGACGAAGATTCGACTGTTGCGATCGAGCCAAACCATGATCCCGATCGGCGATGATCGATTGGACCGTTGCGATCAATTCGATCGCCAACGATTCAACGGTTGCGATCGATCGAAGCCATGAACCCGATCGGCGATGATCGATCCGACGGTTGCAATCCATCCGATCGGCGACGATCCGACGATTGCGATCGATCCAAGCTGTGATCCCGATCAGCGATAAACGATCCGATGGTTGCAATACGGATCGGCGATGATCCGACGATTGCGATAAATCCAGGCCATGATCCCGATCAGCGATGATCGATCTGACGGTTGCGATCCATCCGATCGGCGATGATCCAATGGTTGCGATCGATCCAAGCCATGATATCGATCGACGATGATCGATCTGACGATCGCGATCCATCAGATTGGCGATGATCCGATGGTTGCGATCGATCAAAGCCATGATCCTGATCGATCCGACGGTTGTGATCCATCCGATCGGCGACGATCCGACGGTTGCAATCCATTCGATCGGCGAAGATCCGACGGTTGCGATCGATCCAAGCCATGATCATGATTGGCGATGATCGATGAAACTATTGCGATCAATCCTATCGGCGTCGATCCCACGGTTGCGATCGATCCAAGCCATGATTCCGATCATGGATGATCGATCCGACTGTTGCGATCCATTCGATCAGTGACGATCCAACGGTTGCGATCGATCAAAGCCATGATCCCGATCAGCATCATCAATCCGACGGTTGCGATCCATCCGATCGGCGATGATCCGACGGTTGCGATTGATCCAAGCCATAATCTCGATCGGCGATGATCGATCCGACGGTCGCGATCCATCCAATCTGCGATAATCCGATAGTTGTGATCGATCCAAGCCATGATCCCGATCGGCGATGATCGATCGGACCGTTGCTATCCATCCTATCGGCTACGATCCGGTGGTTGTGATCGATCCAAGCCATGATCTCAATCAACGATGATCGATCGGACGGTTGCAATCCATCCAATCGGCATGATCCGACGGTTGCGATCGATCCAAGCCATGATCCCGATTGGCGATGATCGATCGGACGACTGCGATCCTTTCGATCCACGATTATCCGACGGTTGTGATCGATCCAAGCCATGATCTCGATCGACGATGATTGATCAGCCGGTCGTGATCCATCCGATCGGCGATGATCCGACGGTTCTGATCGATCCAAGCCATGATCTCGATCGACGATGATCGATCCGACGGTTGCGATCCTTCCGATCAGCGACGATACCATGGTTTCGATCGATCCAAGCCATGATCTTGATCGGTGATGATCGATCGGACGGTTGCGATCCATCCGATCGACGACGATCCAACGGTTGCGATCGATCAAAGTCATGATCCCGATCGGCGATAATCGATCGGACCGTGTGATCCATTCGATCGGCGATGATCCGATGGTTGCGATCGATCCAAGACATGATCTCGATCGACGATGATCGATCCGACTGTTGCGATCCATCCGATTGGCGATGAACCGACGGTTGCGATCATTCCAAGCCATGGTCCTGATCGGCGATGATCGATCCGATGGTTGCAACCCATCTGATCGGCGATGATCCGACGGTTGCGATCGATCCAAGCCATGATCCCGATCGTGGACGATCGATCCGACTATTGCGATCCATCCGATCAGCGATGATCCAACGGTTGCGATCGATCCAAGCCATGATCCCTATCGGCAATTATCTATCCGACAAATGCGATTAATCCGATCGGGGATGATCCGAAGATTGCGATCGATCCAAGCTATAATCCCGATCGGCAATGATCGATCCGACGGTTGCGATCCATCCGATCAGCGAAGATCCGACAGTTGCGATCGATCCAAGCCATGATCCTGATCGGCGATGATTGATGAAACTATTGCGATCCATCCGATCAGCAACGATCCGACGGTTACAATCGATCAAAGCCATGGATCCTAATCGGCGATGATCGATCCGATGGTTGCGATCCTTTCGATCGGCGACAACCCGACGATTGCGATAGATCCAAGCCATGATCCCAATCGGCAATGATCGATCCGATGGTTGCGATCCATCCGATCTACGACGATCCAACGGTTGCGATCGATCCAAGCCATGATCCTGATCGTGGATGATCGATCCGACTGTTGCGATCCATTCGATCGGCGACGATTCGACGGTTGCGATCGATCCAAGCCATGATCCTTATTAGCGATGATCTATCCGACGGTTGCGATCAATCCGATCAGTGATGATCCGACGATTGCAATCGATCCAAGCCATGATCCCGATCGGCGATGATCGATCCGACGATTGCGATCGATCTAAGCCATGATCCTGATCGGCGATGATCAATGAAACTGTTGCGATCAATCCGATCGGCGTCGATCCAACGGTTGCAATCGATACAAGCCAAGATCCCAATCGGCGATGATCCATTGGACCATTGCGATCCATCTGATAGGCTACGATCCGGCGGTTGCGATCGATCCAAGCCATGATCTCGATCGGCAATGATCGATCCGACGGTTGCGACCCATCCGATCGGTGAAGATCCGACGGTTGCGATCGATCCAAGCCACGATCCTGATCGGATCAATGAAACTATTGCGATCAATCCTATCGGCGTCGATCTGACAGTTGCAATCGATCCAAGCCATGATCTCGATCGGCGATGATCGATCCGACGATTGCGATCCATCAGATTTTGTGATGATCAGACGGTTGTGATCGATCTATGCCATGATCCCGATCGGCGATGATCGATCCGATGGTTGCGATCCTTCTAATCAGTGACGATCCGATGGTTACGATCGATCCAAGCCATGATCTCCAATCGGCGATGAACAGACGGTTGCGATCATTCCAAGCCATGGTCCCGATCGGCGATGATCGATCCGATGGTTGCGATCCATCCGATCGGCGATGATCCAACGGTTGCGATCAATCCAAGCCATGATCCCGATAGTGGATGATCGATCCGACTGTTGCGATCCATTCGATCGGCGATGATCCGACGGTTGCGATCGATCCAAGCCATGATCCCGATCGGCGATGATCTATCTGACGGTTGCGATCAATCCGATAGGCGATGATCCGACGATTACGATCGATCCAAGCCATGATCCCGATCGGCGATGATCGATCCGACGGTTGCGATCCATCCGATCGGTGAAGATCCGACGGTTGTGATCGATCCAAGCCATGATCCTGATCGGCAATGATCGATCCAAGCCATGATCCCGATCTGCGATGATCGATCCGATGGTTGCTATCCATCCGATTGATGACGATCCAACGGTTGCGATCGATCAAAGTCATGATCCCGATCGGCGATGATCGATCGAACCGTTGCGATCCATCCGATCGACGACGATCCGATGGTTGCGATCGATCCAAGATATGATCTCGATTGGCGATGATCGATCCGACTGTTGCAATCCATCCGATCGGCGATGAACCAATGGTTGCGAGATATTCCAAGCCATTGTCTCGATAGGCGATGATCGATCCGATGGTTGTGATCCATCCGATCGGTGACGATCCAACGGTTGCGATCGATCCAAGCATGATCTCGATCGTGGATGATCGATCCGACTGTTGCGATCCATTCGATCGGCGACGATCCGACGGTTGCGATCGATCCAAGCTATGATTCTGATCGGCGATGATCTATCCGACGGTTGTGATCAATCCGATCGGCGATGATCCGATGATTGCGATCGATCCAAGCCATGATCCCGATCGGCGATGATCGATCCAATGGTTGCGATCCATCCGATCGGCGAAGATTCGACGATTGCGATCGATCCAGCCATGATCCTAATCGGCGATGATCGATGAAACTGTTGCGATCAATCCGATCGGCATCGATCCGACGATTGCAATCGATACAAGCCAAGATCCCAATCGGCGATGATCGATCGGACCGTTGCGATCCATTCGATCGGCGACAAACCGACGGTTGCGATCATTCCAAGCCATAGTCCTGATCAGCGATGATCGATCCGATAGTTGCAACCCATCCGATCGGCGATGATCCGACGGTTGCGATTGATCCAAGCCATGATCCCGATTGTGGACGATCGATCCGACTATTGCAATCCATCCGATTGGCGATGATCCGACGGTTGCGATCGATCCAATCCATGATCCCTATAGGCGATGATCTATCCGACAATTGCGATTAATCCGATCGGGGATGATCCGAAGATTGCGATCGATCCAAGCCATAATCCCGATCGGTAATGATCGATCCGACGTTGCGATCCATCCGATCGGCGAAGATCCGATGGTTGCGATCGATCCAAGCCATGATCTTGATCGGCGATGATTGATGAAACTATTGCGATCCATCCGATCGGCAACGATCCAATGGTTGTGATCGATCAAAGCCATGATCCCAATCGGCGATGATCGATCCGATGGTTGCGATCCTTCCGATCGGCGACGACCCGACGATTGCGATAGATCCAAGCCATGATCCCAATCGGCAATGATCGATCCGATGGTTGCGATCCATCCGATCGATGATGATCCAACGGTTTGCGATCGATCCAAGCCATGATCCTGATCGTGGAAGATCGATCGACTGTTGCGATCCATTCGATCGGCGACGATCTGACGGTTGCGATCGATCCAAGCCATGATCCAGATTGGCGATGATCTATCCGACGGTTGCGATCAATCCGATCAGCGATGATCCGACGATTGCGATCGATCCAAGCCATGATCCGATCGGCGATGATCAATCCGACGGTTGCGATCGATCCAAGCCATGATCCTGATCGGCGATGATCGATGAAACTGTTGCAATCAATCTGATCGGCGTCGATCCAATGGTTGCAATCGATACAAGCCAAGATCCCAATCGGCGATGATCGATCGGACCGTTGCGATCCATCCGATAGGCTACGATCCAGCGGTTGCGATCAATCCAAGCCATGATCTTGATCGGCGAGGATCGATCGAACGGTTGCGATCCATCCGATCAGCGACGATCGACGGTTGTGATCAATCCAAGCCATGATCCCGATCGGCGATGATCGATCCGATGGATGTGATCCATCCGATCGATGATGATCCAATGGTTGCGATCGATCCAAGCTATAATCCCGATGGGCGATGATCGATCCAACAGTTACGATCCATCCGATCAGCGACGATCCGATGGTTGCGATTGTTCCAAGCCATGATCTCGATCGGCGAGGATCGATCGGCCGGTCACGATCCATCGATCGGCGATGATCCGACGGTTGTGATCGATCCAAGCCATGATCCCGATCGGTGATGATCGATCCGATGGTTGCGATCCTTCTGATCAGCGACGATCCGATGGTTACGATCGATCCAAGCCATGATCTTGATCGGCGATGATCGATCCGATGGTTGCGATCCAACCGATCGGCGATGAAGAGACAGTTGCGATCATTCCAAGCCATGATCCCGATCGTGGATGATCGATCCAACTGTTGCGATCCATTCGATCGGTGATGATCCGACGGTTGCGATCGATCCAAGCCATGATCCCGATCGTGGATGATCGATCCAACTATTGCGATCCATTCGATCGGCGACGATCCGACTGTTGTGATCGATCCAAGCCATGATCCCGATCGGCAATGATGTATCCGACGGTTGCGATCAATCCGATCGGCGATGATCCAACGATTGCGATCGTCGATCCAAGCCATGATCCCGATCGGTGATGATCGATCCGACGGTTGCGATCCATCCGATCGGCGAAGATCCGATGGTTGCGATCGATCCAAGCCGTGATCCTGATCGGCGATAATCGACGAAACTATTGTGATCAATCCGATCGGCGTCGATCCGACGGTTGTAATCGATACAAGCCAAGATCCCAATCGGCGATGATCGATCAGACCGTTGCGATCCATCCGATCGGCTACGATCCGGCGGTTGCGATCGATCCAGGCCATGATCTCGATCGGCGATGATCGATCGAACGGTTGCGATCCATCCGATGGGCGACGATCCGACGGTTGTGATCGATCCAAGCCATGATCCCGATCGGCGATGATCGATCCGATGGTTGCGATCCTTCCGATTAGCGACGATCCGATGGTTACGATCGATCCAAGACATGATCTCGATCGGCGAGATCGATCTGATTGTTGCGATCCATCCGATCGATGATGAACAGACAGTTGCGATCATTCCAAGCTATGGTCCCGATCGGCGATGATCGATCCGACGGTTGCGATCCATCCGATCGGCGACAATCCGACGGTTGTGATCGATCTAAGCCATGATTCTGATCGGCAATGATCGATCCGATGGTTGTGATCAATCAGATCGACGATGATCCATGGTTGCGATCGATCCAAGCCATGATCCCGATGGGCGATGATCGATCGGGCTGTTGCGATCCATCCGATCGGCGATGATCCGATGGTTGCGATCGTTGCAAGCCTTGATCTCGATCGGCGATGATTGATCGGCTGGTCGCGATCCATCCGATCGGCGACGATCCGACGATTGTGATCGATCAAATCCATGATCCCGATCGGCGATGATCGATCCGACGGTTGCGATCCTTTCGATCAGCGATGATTCTATGGTTACGATCAATCCAAGCCATGATCTCGATTGGCGATGATCGATCTAACAGTTGCAATCCATCCGATCAACGATGATCCAACGGTTGCGATCGATCAAAGTCATGATCCCGATCGGCGATGATCGATCAGACCGCTGCGATCCATCCGATCGGCGATGAACCGACGGTTGCGATCATTCCAAGCCATGGCCCTGATCAGCGATGATCGATCCAACGGTTGCAACCCATCCGATCGGCGATGATCTGACGGTTGCGATCGATCCAAGCCATGATCCCGATCGTGGATGATCGATCCGATTGTTGCGATCCATCCGATCGGCGATGATCCGACGGTTGCGATCGATCTAAGCCATGATCCCTATCGGCGATGATCTATCTGACGATTGCGATCATTCCGATCGGGGATGATCTGATGATGCGATGATCCAAGCCATGATCTGAACGGCAATGATCGATCCGACGGTTGCGATCCATCCGATCGGCGAAGATCCGATGGTTCGATCGATCCAAGCCATGATCCTGATCGGCGATGATCGATGAAACTATTGTGATCCATCCGATCGGTGATGATCTGATAGTTACAATCGATCAAAGCCATGATCCCAATCGGTGATGATCGATCCGACGGTTGCGATCCTTTCGATCGTGACGACCCGACGATTGTGATCCATCCGATCGGCGATGATCTATCCGACGATTGCGATCCATCGATCGGCGATGATCCAACGATTGCGATCGATCCAAGCCATAATCCCGATCGGCGATGATCGATCCAAGCCATGATCCCGATCTGCGATGATCGATCCGATGGTTGTATCCATCCGATCGACGACGATCCAACGGTTGCGATCGATCAAGTCATGATCCCGATTGGCGATGATCGATCGAACCGTTGCGATCCATCCGATCGACGACGATCCGATGGTTGTGATCGATCCAAGATATGATCTCGATTGGCGATGATCGATCCGACTGTTACGATCCATCCGATCGGTGATGAACCAATGGTTGCGATCATTCCAAGCCATTGTCTCGATAGGCGATGATCGATCCGACGGTTGCGATCCATCCGATCGGTGACGATCCAACGGTTGCGATCGTCCAAACCATGATCCCGATCGTGGATGATCGATCTGACTGTTGCGATCCATTCGATCGGCGACGATCCAACGGTTGCGATCGATCCAAGCATGATTCTGATCGGCGATGATCTATCCGACGGTTGTGATCAATCCGATCGGCGATGATCCGACGATTGCGATCGATCCAAGCCATGATCCCGATCGGCAATGATCGATCCAACGGTTGCGATCCATCCGATCGGCGAAAGATTCGACGGTTGCGATCGATCAAAGCCATGATCCTAATCGACGATGATCGATGAAACTATTGCAATCAATCCGATCGGCGTCGATCCGACGATTGCAACGATACAAGCCAAGATCCCAATCGGCGATGATCGATCGGACCGTTGCGATCCATCCGATCGGCTACGATCCGGTGGTTGCGATCGATCCAAGCCATGATCTCGATCAGCGATGATCGATCGAACGGTTGCGATCCATCCGATCGGCGATGATACGACGGTTGCGATCATTCCAAGCCATGGTCCCGATCGGCGATGATCGATCCGACGGTTGTGATCCATCCGATCGGTGAAGATCCGACGGTTACGATCGATCCAAGCTATGATCCTGATCGGCGATGATCGACGAAACTATTGTGATCAATNTGATCGGCGATGATCGACGAAAATATTGTGATCAATCCGATCGGCATTGATCCGACAGTTGCAATCAATCCAAGCCATGATCCCGATCGGCGATGATCGATCGGCCGGTCGCGATCCATCCGATCGGCGACGATTCGACGGTTGTGATCAATCCAAGCCATGATCCTGATCGGCGATGATCGATCCGACGGTTACGATCCTTCCGTTCAGCGACGATCCAATGGTTACGATCGATCCAAGCCATGATCTCGATCGGCGATGATCGATCCGATGGTTGCGATCCATCCGATCAACGATGATCCAATGGTTGCGAACAATCATAGTCATGATCCCGATCGGCGATGATCGATCGGACCACTGCGATCCATTCGATCGGCGACGATCCGATGGTTGCGATCGATCCAAGACATGATCTCGATCGGCGATGATCGATCCGACTGTTGTGACCAATCTGATCGGCGATGAACCGACGGTTGCGATCATTCCAAGCTATGGTCCCGATCGGTGATGATCGATCCGACGGTTGCGATCCATCCAATCGGCGATGATCCAACGTTTGCAATCGATCTAAGCCATGATCCTGATCGTGGATGATCGATCCAACTGTTGTGATCCATTCAATCGGTGACGATCCGACGGTTGCGATCGATCCAAGCCATGATTCTGATCGGCGATGATCGATCTGACGGTTGCGATCCATCCAATCGGTGACGATCCGACGATTGCGATCGATCCAAGCCATTGTCCTGATCGGAGATGATCGATCGGACCGTTGCGATCCATTCGATCGGCGACGATCCAACAGTTGCGATCGATCCAATCCATGATCCCGATTGACGATGATCGATCCGATGGTTGCGATCCATCCGATCGGCGATGATATCCGATGGTTGCGATCGATCGAAGCCGTGATCCCGATCGGCGATGATCAATCCGACGGTTGCGATCCATCCGATCGGCGATGATATCTGACGGTTTCGATCGATCCAAGCCATGATCCCAATCGTCGATGATCGATCCGACGGTTGCAATCCATCCGATCGGTGATGATATCCGATGGTTAAGATCGATCCAAGCCATGATCCCGATCGGCGATAATCGTTTCAATGATTGCGATCCATCCGATCGGCAACGATCTGATGGTTGCGATCGATCCAAGCCATATTCCGATCGGAGATGATCGATCAGACCGTTGCAATCCATTCGATTGGTGACGATCCAACGGTTGCGATCGATTCAATCCATGATCCCGATCATCGATGATCGATCTGATGGTTGCGATCCATCCGATCGGCGATGATATCTGGCGGTTGCGATCGATCCAAGTCACGATCCCGATCGGCGATGATCAATCGGACCATTGCAATCCATCCTATCATCAATGATCCGACGATTGCGATCGATCCAAGCCATGATCCCGATCGGCAATGATCGATCCGACAGTTGCGATCCATCCAATCGGCAATGATATCCAACGGTTGCGAGCGATCCAAGCCATGATCTCGATCAGCAATGATTGATCAGACCATTGCGATCCATTCGATCAGCGATGCTCCGATGGTTGCGATCGATCCAAGCCATGTTTCCGATCGGCGATGATCGATCCGACAATTGCGATCCATCCGATCGGCGACGATATCTGACGGTTGCGATCAATCTAAGCCATGATCCCGATCGGCGATGATCGATCCAACGGTTGCGATCCTTTCCGATCAGCAACGATATGACGGTTGCGATCGAACCAAGCCATGATCCCGATCGACAATGATCGATCAGACCATTGCAATCCAACCGATTGGCGACAATCCGACGGTTGCGATCGATCCAAGCCATGATCTTGATCGGCGATGATCGATCCAACGGTGGCGATCCATCCGATCGACGACGATATCTGACGGTTGCGATCGATCCAAGCAATGATCCTGATCGGCAAAGATCGATCGGACCGTTGCAATTCATCCGATCGGCGATGATCCGACGGTTGCGAACGATGCAAGCCATGATCCCGATCGGTGATGATCGATCTGACGGTTTCGATCCATCCGATCGGCGATGATATCCGATGGTTGCGATCGATCCAAGCCATGATCCCGATCGGTGATGATCGTTCTGACGGTTACAATCCATCAGATCGGCAATTATACGACGGTTGCGATTGATCCAAGTCATGATCCCGATCGGCGATGATCGATCGGACCGTTGCGATCCATCCAATCGGCGACGATTCGACGGTTGCGATCGATCCAAGCCATGATCTCGTTGATGATCGATCCGACGATCGCGATCCATCCGATCGGCTACGATCCGGCGGTTGCGATCGATCCAAGCTATGATCTCGATCGGCAATGATCGATCGAACGGTTGCGATCCATCCGATCGGCGATGATACGACGGTTGCGATCATTCCAAGCCATGGTCCCGATCGGTGATGATCGATTTGATGGTTTTGATCCATCCGATCGGTGAAGATCTGACGGTTACGATCGATCCAAGCTATGATCCTGATCGGCGATGATCGACGAAACTATTGTGATCAATCTGATCGGCATTGATCCGACGGTTGCAATCGATCCAAGCCATGATCCCGATCGGCGATGATCGATCGGCCGGTCGCGATCCATCCGATCGGCGATGATCCGACGGTTGTGATCGATCCAAGCCATGATCCCGATCGACGATGATCGATCCGACGGTTGCGATCCTTTCGTTCAGCGACGATCCGATGGTTACGATTGATCCAAGCCATGATCTCGATCGGCGATGATCGATCCGATGGTTGCGATCCATCCGATCGACGATGATCCAATGGTTGCGAATGATCAAAGTCATGATCCCGATCGGCGATGATCGATCGGACCGCTACGATCCATTCGATCGGTTACGATCCGATGGTTGCGATCGATCCAAGACATGATCTCGATCGGCGATGATCGATCCGACTGTTGTGACCAATCCGATCGGCGATGAACCGACGGTTGCGATCATTCCAAGCTATGGTCCCGATCGGCGATGATCGATCCGACGGTTGTGATCCATCCAATCGGCGATGATCCAACGGTTGCAATCGATCTAAGCCATGATCCTGATCGTGGATGATCGATCCAACTATTGCGATCCATTCGATCGGCGACGATCTGACGGTTGCGATCGATCCAAGCCATGATTCTTATTGGCGATGATCGAATCGACGGTTGCGATCAATCCGATCGGCGTCGATCCAACGGTTGCAATCGATCCAAGCCATTATCCCGATCGGCGATGATCGATCGGACCATTGCGATCCATTCGATCGGCTACGATCCGGCGGTTGCGATCGATTCAAGCCATGAACTCGATCGGCAAAGATCGATCGGATGGTTATGATCCATCCGATCGGCGACGATCCGATGGTTGCGATCCGTCCGATCAGCGACGATCCGACGGTTGCAATCGATCCAAGCCATTATCTTGATCGGCAATGATCGATCCGATGGTGCGATCCATCCGATCGACGACGATCCAATGGTTGCGATCGATCAAAGCCATGATTCCGATCGGTGATGATCGATCGGACCGTTGCGATCCATCCGATCGGCGATGATCCGATGGTTGCAATCGATCCAAGACAAGATCTTGATCGGCGATGATCGATCGACCATTGCGATCCATCCGATCGGTGATGAACCGACGGTTGCGATCATTCCAAGCCATGATCCCGATCGGCGATGATCGATCCGACGGTTGCAATTCATCCGATCGGTGAAGCTCCGACGGTTGCGATCGATCCAAGCCATGATCCTGATCGGCGATGATCGATGCAACTATTGCGATCAATTGAATCAGCGTCAATCCGACGGTTGCAATCGATCCAAGCCATGATCCCGATCGACGATGATCGATCGGACCATTGCGATCCATCTGATCGGCTATGATCTGGCTCTTGCGATCGATCCAAGCCATTATCTCGATCGGTAATGATCGATCGGATGGTTGCGATCCATCCGATCGGCGACGATCCAACGGTTGTGATCGATCCAAGCTATGATCTCGATCGGCGATGATCGATCCGACGGTTGCGATCCATCCGATCGGCAAAGATCCAACTGTTGCGATCGATCCAAGCCATGATCCCGATTGGCGATGATCGATTGGACCGTTGCGATCAATTCAATCGGCGATGATTAGACGGTTACAATCGATCCAAGCCATGAACCCGATCGGCGATGATCGATCCGACGGTTTCGATCCATCCGATTAGCGACTATCCGACGGTTGTGATGATCCAAGCCATGATCCCGATCGGCGATGATCTATTCGACGGTTGCAATCCATCCAAACGGCGACGATCCCACGGTTGTGATCGATCCAAGCCATGATCCCGATCGGCGATGATCGATCCGACGGTTGCGATCCATTCGATCGGCGAAGATCCGATGGTTGCAATCGATCCAAGCAATGATCCCAATTGGCGATGATCGATCAGACCGTTGCGATCAATCCGATCGGCGACGATCCGACGGTTGCGATCGATCCAAGTCGTGATCCCGATCAGCGATGATCGATCCGACAGTTGCAATACATCCGATCGGCGACGATCCGATAGTTGCGATCGATCCAAGCCATGATTCCGATCGTCGATGATCGATCTGATGGTTGCGATCCATCCGATCGGCGATGATCCAACGATTGCGATCGATCCAAGCCATGATACCGATCGGCGATGATCGATCCGACGATCGCAATCCATCCGATTGGCGATGATCCGATGGTTGCGATCGATCGAAGCCATGATCCTGATCGATCCAACGGTTGCGATCCATCCGATCAGCAACGATCCGATGGTTGCAATCCATCCGATCAGTGAAGATCCTACGGTTGCGATCGATCCAAGCCATGATCCTGATCAGCGATGATCGATGAAACTGTTGCGATCAATCCTATCGGCGTCGATGTGACAGTTGCAATCGATCCAAGCCATGATCTCGATCAGCGATGATCGATCCGACGATTGCGATCCATCCGATCAGCGAAGATCCAATGGTTGCGATCGATCCAAGCAATGATCCCAATCGGCGATGATCGATCAGATCGTTGCAATCAATCCGATCGGCAACAATCTGATGGTTGCGATCGATCCAAGCCGTGATCCCAATCAGCGATGATCAATCCGACGGTTGTGATCCATCCGATCGGCGATAATCCGACGGTTGCGATCAATCCAAGCCATAATCCCGATCGGCGATGATCGATCCGACGATAGCGATCCATCCGATCTGCAATGATCAGACGGTTGTGATCGATCCAAGCCATGATCCCGATCGGCGATGATTGATCCGATGGTTATGATCCAACTGATCGGCGATAATCCAACGGTTGCGATCGATCAAAGCCATGATCCCGATCGGCGATGATTGATCCGACGGTTGTGATCCATCCGACGGTTGCGATCGATCCAAGCCATGATCCCGATCGGCGATGATCGATCGTATGGTTGCGATCCATCCGATCGGCGAGGATCCGATGGTTGCGATCATTCCAAGCCATGGTACCGATCGGCGATGATCGACGAAACTATTGCGATCAATCCGATCGGCGTTGATCCGACGGTTGCAATCGATCCAAGCCATGATCCCGATCGGCGATGATCGATCGGACCATTGCGATCCATCCGATCGGCTACGATTCGGCGGTTGCAATTGATCCAAGCCATGATCTCGATCGGCAATGATCGATCGGATGGTTGCGATCCATCCGATCGGCGACGATCCGATGGTTGCGATCGATCCAAGCCATGATCTCGATCGGAGATAATCAATCCGATGGTTGCGTTACTTCCGATCAGCGACGATCCGATGGTTATGATCGATTCAAGCCATGATTTCGATCAGCGCTGATCGATCTGACGGTTGCGATCCATCCGATCGACGACGATCCAACGGTTGCGATCGATCAAAGTCATGACCCGATCAGCGATGATCGATCGGACCGTTGCGATCCATCCGATCGGCGACGATCCAATGGTTGCGATCGATCCAAGACATGATCTCGATCTGCGATGATCGATCCAACTGTTGCAATCCATTCGTTCAGCGATGAACCGACGGTTGTGATCATTCCAAGCCATGGTCTCGATCGGCGATGATCGATCCGACGGTTGCAACCCATCCGATCGGCGATGATCCGACGGTTGTGATCGATCCAAGCCATGATCCCGATCGTTGATTATCGATCCGACTGTTGCGATCCATCCGATCGGCGACGATCCGACGGTTGCGATCGATCCAAGCCATGATCCTGATCGGTGATGATCTATCTGACGGTTGCGATCAATCCGATAGGCGATGATCCGACAATTGCGATCAATCCAAGCCATGATCCCGATCGGTGATGATCGATCCGACGGTTGTGATCCATCCGATCGGTGAAGATCCAACGGTTGCAATCGATGCAAGCCATGATCTTGATTGGCGATGATCGATGAAACTATTGCGATCAATCCAATTGGCGTCGATCCGACGGTTGCAATCGATCCAAGCCAAGATCCCAATCGGCGATGATCGATCGGACCATTGCGATCCATCCGATCGACGATGACCCGACGGTTGCGATCGATCCAAACCATGATCCCGATCGGCGATGATCGATAGGACCATTGCGATCCATCCGATCGGCGACGATCCAATGGTTGCGATCGATCCAAGCCATGATCTCGATCGGCGATGATCGATCCGACTATTACGATCCATCCAATCGGCTACAAATGGACGGTTGCGATCGATCCAAGCCATGATCCCAATCGGCGATGATCGATCCGACCATTGCGATCCATCAGATCGACGACGATCCGACGGTTGCAATCGATCGAAGCCATGATCCCGGTCGGCAATGATCGATCGGATGTTGCGATCTATCCAATCGGCGATGATCCGATGGTTGCGATCGATCCAAGCCATGATCACGATCGACGATCATCGATCCGACGGTGGCGATCCATCCGATCGGCGACGATCCGACGGTTGCGATCGATCCAAGCCATGATCCTGATCGGCAAGATCGATCCGACCGTTGCGATCCATCCGATCGGCGATGATCCGATGGCTGCGATCGATCCAAGCCATGATCCCAATCGGTAATGATCGATCCGATAGTTGTGATCCATCCGATCGGTGATGATCCAACGGTTGTGATCGATCCAAGCCATGATCACGATTGGTGATCATAGATCCAATGGTTGCGATCCATCTGATTGGCGATGATCCAACGGATGCGATCGATCCAAGCTATGATCCCGATCGGCAAGATCGATCCGACGATTGCGATCCATCCGATCGGCGATGATCCGATGGTTGCGATCAATCCAAGCCATGATCCCGATCAGCGATGATCGATCCAATAGTTGCGATCCATCCGATCGGCGATGATCCAACTGTTGCGATCGATCCGAGCCATGATCCTGATAGGCAATGATCGATCGGACAGTTATGATCCATACGATCGGCGATGATCCGATGGTTGCGATCCATCCGATCGGCGACGATCCGATGGTGGCGATCGATCCAAACCATGATCCCGATCGGCGATGATCGATCCAATAGTTGTGATCCATCCGATTGGCGATGATCCAACGGTTGCGATCGATCCAAGCCATGATCCCGATTGGCAATGATCGATCGGACGGTTGCGATCCATCCAATCCGCGACGATCCGATGGTTGCGATCGATCCAAGCCATGATCCCGATCGGCGATGATCGATCCGATAGTTGCGATCCATCCGATCAGCGATGATCCAACGGTTGCGATCGATCCAAGCCATGATCCCGATCGGCGATGATCGATCGGACCATTGTGATAATCCGATCAGCGACGATCCGACGGTTGCAATCGATTCAAGCCATAATCTCGATCGGCGATGATCGATCCGACAATTGCGATCCATCTGATCAGCGATCATCTGACGATTGCGATCGATGCAAGCCATGATCCCGATCTACGATGATCGATCCGACGGTTGCAATCCATCCGATCGGCGATGATCCGATGGTTGCGATCGATCCAAGCTATGATCCCAATCGGCGATGATCGATCCGATGGTTGCGATCCATCCGATCGGTGACAATCCGACAGTTGCGATCAATCTAAGTCATGATCCCGATCGGCGATGATCGATCCGACGGTTGCGATCCATCCGATCGGTGAAGATCCGACTGTTGCAATTGATCCAAGCCATGATCCCGATCGACAATGATCGATCGGACGGTTGTGATCCATCCAATCGGCGATGATCCGATGGTTGCAATCGATCCAAGCCATGATCACGATCGGCGATCATTGATCCGACGATTGCGATCCATCCGATCGGCAACGATCCGACAGTTGCGATCGATCCAAGCCATGATCCCGATCGGCAAGATCGATCCAACCATTGCGATCCATCCGATCGGCGATGATCTGATGGCTGCGATCGATCCAAGCCATGATCCCGATCGACAATGATCGATCCGATAGTTGTGATCCATCCGATCGGCGACGATCCAACGGATGCGATCAATCCAAGCTATGATCTCGATCAGCAAGATCGATCCGACGATTGCGATCCATTCGATCGGCGATAATCCGATGGTTGCGATCGATCCAAGCCATGATCCCGATCAGCGATGATCGATCCAATAGTTGTGATCCATCTGATCGGTGATGATCCAACGGTTGCGATCGATCCGAGCCATGATCCTGATAGGCAATGATCGATCGGACGGTTATGATCCATACGATCGGCGATGATCCGATGGTTGCGATCCATCCGATCGGCGACGATCCAATGGTGGCGATCGATCCAAGCCATGATCCCGATCGGCAATGATAGATCGGACGGTTGCGATCCATCCGATCCGCGATGATTCGATGGTTGTGATCGATCCAAGCCATGATCCCGATCGGCGATGATCGATCCGATAGTTGCGATCCATCCGATCAGCGATGATCCAACGGTTGCGATCGATCCAAGCCATGATCCCGACTGGCAATGATCGATGGACCATTGCGATCAATCCGATCAGCGACGATCCGACGGTTGCAATCGATTCAAGCCATGATCCCGATCGACGATGATCGATCCGACAATTGCGATCCATCCGATCAGCGATCATCTAACGATTGCGATCGATGCAAGCCATGATCCTGATCTACGATGATCGATCCGACAGTTACAATCCATCCGATTGGCGATGATCTGATGGTTGCGATCGATCCAAGCTATGATCCCAATCGACGATGATCGATCCGATGGTTACGATCCATCCGATCGGCGACAATCCGACGGTTGCTATCGATCTAAGTCATGATCCCGATCGGTGATGATCGATCCGATGGCTGCGATCCATCTGATCGGTGAAGATCCGACTGTTGCAATCGATCCAAGCCATGATCCTCGATCGGTGATGATCGATTGGACCGTTGCGATCAATTTGATCGGCGACGATTCGATGGTTGCGATCGATCCAAGCCATGAAACCGATCGGCGATGATTGAACCGACGGTTGCGATCCATCCGATCGGCAACGATCCGACGGTTGCGATCAATCCAATCCATGATCCCGATCAGCAATGATCGATCCGACGGTTGCGATCCATCCGATGGCGAAAATCCGACTGTTGCGATCGAGCCAAACCATGATCCCGATTGGCGATGATCGATTGGACCGTTGCGATCAATTTGATCGCCGATAATTCGACGGTTACGATCGATCGAAGCCATGAACCCGATCGGGTCGAGCCAAACTTAGATCAAATTTCAAAATAAGTCCAATCTAAAGCATTGCAACAAGACCAGGTTAGATCAAATTAGATCCACATGAATCAAATCTAACATTGCTCTAAGAAAAGGTTGGATCAAACCCAAATCAAGCCAAATCGAGAGCGTTGCTCGAGGATCGAGTTGGATCAAACTTATATCAAACCCAAATCAAGTCCAATCTGGAATCTATTATTGTTATATCGAACTCAATCAAACTTTGATCAAACCCCAATCAAGTTCAATTTAAAGCATTGCTCTAAGATCATGGTGGATTAAACTGAAATCAAACCTGGAACAAATCAAATATGTAACGTTGCTCTAAGATCGGGTTCAACTAAACTTTGATCAAATCGGAATTAAGTTCAATATGGAGCCTTGATCTTAGGTTGTTGAGCTTGATCAAACCAAGATCAAACACAAATCAAGTCCGATGTAGAGCATTCCTCAAAGATCGTATTTGATCAAACTTATATCAATCTCGAATTAAGTGAAATATGCTGCATTCCTCCAAGATTGATTTGGTTCAAACTCAAATCAAATATGAATCAAATGCAATTTAATGCATTGTTCCAAGAGAGGGTCGGATCGAACTTAGGTCAAACCCAAAAAAAAGTTCGATATGGAGCATTTCTCTAAGTTCGGGTTGGATCAATCTTAGCTCTAAGATGAATCAAGTTCAATATGGAGTGATGCTGCATCATGATCAGGTTAGATCAAACACTAATCAAGTCTAATTTTGAGTGTTGCTCTAAGATTAGGCTCGATGAAGTTAAAGATAACACCCAAATCAAGTTTAATCGAGAGCATTGCACTAAGATTGGGTTTGATCAAACTTAGAATAAACCCAAATCAGATCAAATCTAAAGCGTTGCCCCAATAAAATCGGGTTCGATAAAACAACAAACCTAAATCAAGTCTTTTTTAGAGTGCTGCTTCAAGATCGGGTTAGTTCAAACCAAGATGGAGCCCAAATTAAGTATAATATGAAGCATTGCTTTGATATCAATTTAGATCAAACTCTGATCGAACCTGAATCAAGTTAAATTAGGAGCATCGTTCGAAGATCAAGTTAGGTCAAACCCGAATCGAGTTCAATTTAGAGGGTTACTCCATGATTAGTTCATATCAAATAAGATCAAGCCCGAATCAACTTCAATCTAAAACATTATAATATGATCGGCCTAGATCAAACTTTGATCTCTTTTCATTTGATCGAACCTGAATCAAGTCCAGTCTAGAGCAATGCTCCACAAGATTAGTTTGAATGAAACGAAGATCAAACTTGAATTTAGTTCAATATGCTGCATTTGTTTAAAAATTGGGTTAGATCAAACCAATGTCAATTCTGAATCAAGTCAAATCTCGAGCATTGGCACAAGTTTGGGTTAGATCAAACTAAGATCGGACCTAAATAAAATCTCATACGGAGCGTTGCTCCAAGATTGAAATTAGATCAAACTTAAATCAAACATGAGTCAAGTCCAACGTGGAGCATCGTTTTAAGATTGTGTTGGTTCAAACTTAGATCAAACCTCAATTAAGTACAATCTCGAGCATTCCTCCAATATTGATAGATCAAAGTTAGATCAAATTAGACCAAATTCGAATCAAGTACAATCTAGAGAGTTACTTAGAGATATTTTTCAACACTAGGTTGAACCAAGCTCAAGTTAAACCCAAATCAGATCCCATCTAGACAATTGCTCCGAGATTGGGTCAGATAAAATTTACATCAAACATGAATCAACTTCAATTTAGAGTGTTGAATCAAGATATGGTTAAATCAAATTAAATCAAACACAAATCAAATTCAATCTAGAGCACTTATATAATATCGGGTTGGATAGAATTAAGATCAATCCTAAATAAAGTTAAATATAGAGCATTATTCTAAGATCGGGTTAGATGGAGCAAAGTTCAGACCCAAATAAAGTTCATTCTCGAGCGTTACACCAAGATTGGGTGAAATCAAACTAAAATCAAGTTCAATCGAAGCATTACTCCATGATTGGATTAGATCTAACCTACATCAAGCTAAATGAAGTTCAATCTGGAGCGTTGCTACAAGATCGGGCCAAATCAAGGCTAAATCAATTTGAATTTGGAATGTTGCTCTAAGTTCGGATTGGATCAAACTTAGATCAAACCTTCTGAGTCAAGTCCAATTGGAAGTGATGCTCCAAGATCGGGTCGAGCCAAACTTTGATCAAATTTCAAAATAAGTCCAATCTAAAGCATTGCAACAAGACCAGGTTAGATCAAATTAGATCCACATGAATCAAATCTAATTTGCAGCATTGCTAGGTTGGATCAAACCCAAATCAAGTCAAATCGAGAGCGTTGCTCGAGGATCGAGTTGGATCAAACTTATATCAAACCCAAATCAAGTCCAATCTGGATTCTATTATTGTTATATCGAACTCAATCAAACTTTGATCAAACCCCAATCAAGTTCAATTTAAAGCATTGCTCTAAGATCATGGTGGATTAAACAGAAATCAAACCTGGAACAAATCAAATATGTAACATTGCTCTAAGATCGGGTTCAACTAAACTTTGATCAAATCGGAATTAAGTTCAATATGGAGCCTTGATCTTAGGTTGATGAGCTTGATCAAACCAAGATCAAACACAAATCAAGTCCGATGTAGAGCATTCCTCAAAGATCGTATTGGATCAAACTTATATCAATCTCGAATTAAGTGAAATATGCTGCATTCCTCCAAGATTGATTTGGTTCAAACTCAAATCAAATATGAATCAAATGCAATTTAATGCATGTTCCAAGATAGGGTCGGATCGAACTTAGGTCAAACCCAAAATAAAGTTCGATATGGAGCATTTCTCTAAGGTCGGGTTGGATCAATCTTAGCTCTAAGATGAATCAAGTTCAATATGGAGTGATGCTGCATCATGATCAGGTTAGATCAAACACTAATCAAGTCTAATTTTGAGTGTTGCTCTAAGATTAGGCTCGATGAAGTTAAAGATAATACCCAAATCAAGTTTAATCGAGAGCATTGCACTAAGATTGGGTTTGATCAAACTTAGATAAACCCAAATCAGATCAAATCTAAAGCATTGCCCTAATAAAATTGGGTTCGATAAAACAACAAACCTAAATCAAGTCATTTTTAGAGTTTTGCTTCAAGATCGGGTTAGTTCAAACCAAGATGGAGCCCAAATTAAGTATAATATGAAGCATTGCTTCGATATCAATTTAGATCAAACTCTGATCGAACCTGAATCAAGTTAAATTAGGAGCATCGTTCGAAGATCAAGTTAGGTCAAACCCGAATCGAGCTCAATTTAGAGTGTTACTCCATGATTAGTTCAGATCAAATAAGATCAAGCTCGAATCAACTTCAATCTAAAACATTATAATATGATCGGCCTAGATCAAACTTTGATCTCTTTTCATTTGATCGAACCTGAATCAAGTCCAATCTAGAGCAATGCTCCACAAGATTAGTTTGAATGAAACGAAGATCAAACTTGAATTTAGTTCAATATGCTGCATTTGTTTAAAAATTGGGTTAGATCAAACCAATGTCAATTCTGCTGAATCAAGTCGAATCTCGGGCATTGGCAAAAGTTCGGGTTAGATCAAACTAAGATCGGACCAAATAAAATCTCATACGGAGCGTTGCTCCAAGATTGAAATTAGATCAAACTTAAATCAAACATGAGTCAAGTCCAATGTCGAGCATCGTTTCAAGATTGTGTTGGATCAAACTTAGATCAAACCTCAATTAAGTACAATCTCGAGCATTCCTCCAATATTGATAGATCAAAGTTAGATCAAATTAGACCAAATTCGAATCAAGTACAATCTAGAGAGTTACTTAGAGATATTTTTTAAGGTTGAACCAAGTTCAAGTTAAACCCAAATTAGATCCCATCTAGACAATTGCTCCGAGATTGGGTCGGATAAAATTTACATCAAACATGAATCAACTTCAATTTAGAGTGTTGAATCAAGATATGGTTAAATCAAATTAAATCAAACACAAATCAAGTTCAATCTAGAGCACTTATATAATATCAGGTTGGATAAAATTAAGATCAATCCTAAATAAAGTTAAATATAGAGCATTATTCTAAGATCGGGTTAGATGGAGCTAAGTTCAGACCCAAATAAAGTTCATTCTTGAGCGTTACACCAAGATTGGGTGAAATCAAACTAAAATCAAGTTCAATCGAAGCATTACTCCATGATTGGATTAGATCTAACCTACATCAAGCTAATGAAGTTCAATCTGGAGCGTTGCTACAAGATCGGGCCAAATCAAGGCTAAATCAATTTGAATTTGGAATGTTGCTCTAAGTTCGGATTGGATCAAACTTAGATCAAACCTTCTGAGTCAAGTCCAATTGGAAGTGATGCTCCAAGATCGGGTCGAGCCAAACTTAGATCAAATTTCAAAATAAGTCCAATCTAAAGCATTGCAACAAGACCAGGTTAGATCAAATTAGATCCACATGAATCAAATCTAATTTGCAGCATTGCTCTAAAAAAGGTTGGATCTAACCCCAAACCAAGTCAAATCGAGAGCGTTGCTCGAGGATCGAGTTGGATCAAACTTATATCAAACCCAAATCAAGTCCAATCTGGATTCTATTATTGTTATATCGAACTCAATCGACCTTTGATCAAACCCCAATCAAGTTCAATTTAAAGCATTGCTCTAAGATCTGGGTGGATTAAACTTAAATCAGACCTGGAACAAATCAAACATTGCTCTAAGATCGGGTTCAACTAAACTTTGATCAAATCGGAATTAAGTTCAATATGGAGCCTTGATCTTAGGTTGAGCTTGATCAAACCAAGATCAGACACAAATCAAGTCCAATGTAGAGCATTCCTCAAAGATCGTATTGGATCAAACTTATATCAATCTCGAATTAAGTGAAATATGCTGCATTCCTCCAAGATTGATTTGGTTCAAACTCAAATCAAATATGAATCAAATGCAATTTAATGCATTGTTCCAAGATAGGGTCGGATCGAACTTAGGTCAAACCCAAAATAAAGTTCGATATGGAGCATTTCTCTAAGGTCGGGTTGGATCAATCTTAGCTCTAAGATGAATCAAGTTCAATATGGAGTGATGCTGCATCATGATCAGGTTAGATCAAACATTAATCAAGTCTAATTTTGAGTGTTGCTTTAAGATTAGGCTCGATGAAGTTAAAGATAATACCCAAATCAAGTTTAATCGAGAGCATTGCACTAAGATTGGGTTTGATCAAACTTAGAATAAACCCAAATCAGATCAAATCTAAAGTGTTGACCTAAAATCGGGTTCGATAAAACAACAAACCTAAATCAAGTCTTTTTTAGAGTGCTGCTTCAAGATCGGGTTAGTTCAAACCAAGATGGAGCCCAAATTAAGTATAATATGAAGCATGCTTCGATATCAATTTAGATCAAACTCTGATCGAACCTGAATCAAGTTAAATTAGGAGCATCGTTCGAAGATCAAGTTAGGTCAAACCCGAATCGAGTTCATTTAGAGTGTTACTCCATGATTAGTTCAGAGCAAATAAGATCATCCCCGAATCAATTTCAATCTAAAACATTATAATATGATCGGCCTAGATCAAACTTTGATCTCTTTTCATTTGATCAAACCTGAATCAAGTCCAATCTAGAGCAATGCTCACAAGATTAGTTTGAATGAAACGAAGATCAAACTTGAATTTAGTTCAATATGCTGCATTTGTTTAAAAATTGGGTTAGATCAAACCAATGTCAATTCTGAATCAAGTCGAATCTCGGGCATTGGCACAAGTTCGGGTTAGATCAAACTAAGATCGGACCCAAATAAAATCTCATACGGAGCGTTGCTCCAAGATTGAAATTAGATCAAACTTAAATCAAACATGAGTCAAGTCCAACGTGGAGCATCGTTTCAAGATTGTGTTGGATCAAACTTAGATCAAACCTCAATTAACTACAATCTCGAGCATTCCTCCAATATTGATAGATCAAAGTTAGATCAAATTAGACCATTCGAATCAAGTACAATCTAGAGAGTTACTTAGAGATATTTTTCAACACTGGGTTGAACCAAGTTCAAGTTAAACCCAAATCAGATCCCATCTAGACAATTGCTCCGAGATTGGGTCGGATAAAATTTACATCAAACATGAATCAACTTCAATTTATAGTGTTGAATCAAGATATGGTTAATCAAATTAAATCAAACACAAATCAAGTTCAATCTAGAGCACTTATATAATATCGGGTTGGATAAAATTAAGATCAATCCTAAATAAAGTTAAATATAGAGCATTATTCTAAGATCGGGTTAGATGGAGCTAAGTTCAGACCCAAATAAAGTTCATTCTCGAGCGTTACACCAAGATTGGGTGAAATCAAACTAAAATCAAGTTCAATCGAAGCATTACTCCATGATTGGATTAGATCTAACCTACATCAAGCTAATGAAGTTCAATCTGGAGCGTTGCTACAAGATCGGGCCAAATCAAGGCTAAATCAATTTGAATTTGGAATGTTGCTCTAAGTTCGGATTGGATCAAACTTAGATCAAACCCTGAGTCAAGTCCAATTGGAAGTGATGCTCCAAGATCGGGTCGAGCCAAACTTAGATCAAATTTCAAAATAAGTCCAATCTAAAGCATTGCAACAAGACCAGGTTAGATCAAATTAGATCCACATGAATCAAATCTAATTTGCAGCATTGCTCTAAGAAAAGGTTGGATCAAACCCAAACCAAGTCAAATCGAGAGCGTTGCTCGAGGATCGAGTTGGATCAAACTTATATCAAACCCAAATCAAGTCCAATCTGGATTCTATTAGTGTTATATCGAACTCAATCAACCTTTGATCAAACCCCAATCAAGTTCAATTTAAAGCATTGCTCTAAGATCAGGGTGGATTAAACTTAAATCGGACCTGGAACAAATCAAATATGTAACATTGCTCTAAGATCGGGTTCAACTAAACTTTGATCAAATCGGAATTAAGTTCAATATGGAGCCTTGATCTTAGGTTGAGCTTGATCAAACCAAGATCAGGCACAAATCAAGTCCGATGTAGAGCATTCCTCAAAGATCGTATTGGATCAAACTTATATCAATCTCGAATTAAGTGAAATATGCTGCTGCATTCCTCCAAGATTGATTTGGTTCAAACTCAAATCAAATATGAATCAAATGCAATTTAATGCATTGTTCCAAGATAGGGTCGGATCGAACTTAGGTCAAACCCAAAATAAAGTTCGATATGGAGCATTTCTCTAAGGTCGGGTTGGATCAATCTTAGCTCTAAGATGAATCAAGTTCAATATGGAGTGATGCTGCATCATGATCAGGTTAGATCAAACACTAATCAAGTCTAATTTTGAGTGTTGCTCTAAGATTAGGCTCGATGAAGTTAAAGATAATACCCAAATCAAGTTTAATCGAGAGCATTGCACTAAGATTGGGTTTGATCAAACTTAGAATAAACCCAAATCAGATCAAATCTAAAGCGTTGCCCTAAAATCGGGTTCGATAAAACAACAAACCTAAATCAAGTCTTTTTTAGAGTGCTGCTTCAAGATCGGGTTAGTTCAAACCAAGATGGAGCCCAAATTAAGTATAATATGAAGCATTGCTTCGGTATCAATTTAGATCAAACTATGATCGAACCTGAATCAAGTTAAATTAGGAGCATCGTTCGAAGATCAAGTTAGGTCAAACCCGAATCGAGTTCAATTTAGAGTGTTACTCCATGATTAGTTTAGATCAAATAAGATCAAGCCCGAATCAACTTCAATCTAAAACATTATAATATGATCGGCCTAGATCAAACTTTGATCTCTTTTCATTTGATCGAACCTGAATCAAGTCAATCTAGAGCAATGCTCCACAAGATTAGTTTGAATGAAACGAAGATCAAACTTGAATTTAGTTCAATATGCTGCATTTATTTAAAAATTGGGTTAGATCAAACCAATGTCAATTCTGAATCAAGTCGAATCTTGGGCATTGGCACAAGTTCGGGTTAGATCAAACTAAGATCGGACCCAAATAAAATCTCATAGGGAACGGCTCCAAGATTGAAATTAGATCAAACTTAAATCAAACATGAGTCAAGTCCAACGTGGAGCATCGTTTCAAGATTGTGTTGGATCAAACTTGGATCAAACCTCAATTAACTACAATCTCGAGCATTCCTCCAATATTGATAGATCAAAGTTAGATCAAATCTAGAGTACTTAGAGATATTTTTCAACACTGGGTTGAACCAAGTTCAAGTTAAACCCAAATCAGATCCCATCTAGACAATTGCTCCGAGATTGGGTCGGATAAAATTTACATCAAACATGAATCAACTTCAATTTAGAGTGTTGAATCAAGATATGGTTAGATCAAATTAAATCAAACACAAATCAAGTTCAATCTAGAGCACTTATATAATATCGGGTTGGATAAAATTAAGATCAATCCTAAATAAAGTTAAATATAGAGCATTATTCTAAGATCGGGTTAGATGGAGCTAAGTTCAGACCCAAATAAAGTTCATTCTCGAGCGTTACACCAAGATTGGGTGAAATCAAACTAAAATCAAGTTCAATCGAAGCATTACTCCATGATTGGATTAGATCTAACCTACATCAAGCTAATGAAGTTCAATCTGGAGCGTTGTTACAAGATCGGGCCAAATCAAGGCTAAATCAATTTGAATTTGGAATGTTGCTCTAAGTTCGGATTGGATCAAACTTAGATCAAACCATCTGAGTCAAGTCCAATTGGAAGTGATGCTCCAAGATCGGGTCGAGCCAAACTTAGATCAAATTTCAAAATAAGTCCAATCTAAAGCATTGCAACAAGACCAGGTTAGATCAAATTAGATCCACATGAATCAAATCTAATTTGCAGCATTGCTCTAAGAAAAGGTTGGATCAAACCCAAACCAAGTCAAATCGAGAGCGTTGCTCGAGGATCGAGTTGGATCAAACTTATATCAAACCCAAATCAAGTCCAATCTGGATTCTATTAGTGTTATATCGAACTCAATCAACCTTTGATCAAACCCCAATCAAGTTCAATTTAAAGCATTGCTCTAAGATCAGGGTGGATTAAACTTAAATCGGACCTGGAACAAATCAAATATGTAACATTGCTCTAAGATCGGGTTCAACTAAACTTTGATCAAATTGGAATTAAGTTCAATATGGAGCCTTGATCTTAGGTTGAGCTTGATCAAACCAAGATCAGGCACAAATCAAGTCCGATGTAGAGCATTCCTCAAAGATCGTATTGGATCAAACTTATATCAATCTCGAATTAAGTGAAATATGCTGCTGCATTCCTCCAAGATTGATTTGGTTCAAACTCAAATCAAATATGAATCAAATGCAATTTAATGCATTGTTCCAAGATAGGTCGGATCGAACTTAGGTCAAACCCAAAATAAAGTTCGATATGGAGCATTTCTCTAAGGTCGGGTTGGATCAATCTTAGCTCTAAGATGAATCAAGTTCAATATGGAGTGATGCTGCATCATGATCAGGTTAGATCAAACACTAATCAAGTCTAATTTTGAGTGTTGCTCTAAGATTAGGCTCGATGAAGTTAAAGATAATACCCAAATCAAGTTTAATCGAGAGCATTGCACTAAGATTGGGTTTGATCAAACTTAGAATAAACCCAAATCAGATCAAATCTAAAGCTTTGCCCTAAAATCGGGTTCGATAAAACAACAAACCTAAATCAAGTCTTTTTTAGAGTGCTGCTTCAAGATCGGGTTAGTTCAAACCAAGATGGAGCCCAAATTAAGTATAATATGAAGCATTGCTTCGATATCAATTTAGATCAAACTCTGATCGAACCTGAATCAAGTTAAATTAGGAGCATCGTTCGAAGATCAAGTTAGGTCAAACCCGAATCGAGTTCAATTTAGAGTGTTACTCCATGATTAGTTCAGATCAAATAAGATCAAGATCGAATCAACTTCAATCTAAAAATTATAATATGATTGGCCTAGATCAAACTTTGATCTCTTTTCATTTGATCGAACCTGAATCAAGTCCAATCTAGAGCAATGCTCCACAAGATTAGTTTGAATGAAACGAAGATCAAACTTGAATTTAGTTCAATATGCTGCATTTGTTTAAAAATTGGGTTAGATCAAACCAATGTCAATTCTGAATCAAGTCGAATCTCGGGCATTGGCAAAAGTTCGGGTTAGATCAAACTAAGATCGGACCCAAATAAAATCTCATACGGAGCGTTGCTCCAAGATTGAAATTAGATCAAACTTAAATCAAACATGAGTCAAGTCCAATGTCGAGCATCGTTTCAAGATTGTGTTGGATCAAACTTAGATCAAACCTCAATTAAGTACAATCTCGAGCATTCCTCCAATATTGATAGATCAAAGTTAGATCAAATTAGACCAAATTCGAATCAAGTACAATTTAGAGAGTTACTTAGAGATATTTTTCAACACTGGGTTGAACCAAGTTCAAGTTAAACCCAAATCAGAACCCATCTAGACAATTGCTCCGAGATTGGGTCGGATAAAATTTACATCAAACATGAATCAACTTCAATTTAGAGTGTTGAATCAAGATATGGTTAAATCAAATTAAATCAAACACAAATCAAGTTCAATCTAGAGCACTTATATAATATCAGGTTGGATAAAATTAAGATCAATCCTAAATAAAGTTAAATATAGAGCATTATTCTAAGATCGGGTTAGATGGAGCTAAGTTCAGACCCAAATAAAGTTCATTCTTGAGCGTTACACCAAGATTGGGTGAAATCAAACTAAAATCAAGTTCAATCGAAGCATTACTCCATGATTGGATTAGATCTAACCTACATCAAGCTAATGAAGTTCAATCTGGAGCGTTGCTACAAGATCGGGCCAAATCAAGGCTAAATCAATTTGAATTTGGAATGTTGCTCTAAGTTCGGATTGGATCAAACTTAGATCAAACCTTCTGAGTCAAGTCCAATTGGAAGTGATGCTCCAAGATCGGGTCGAGCCAAACTTAGATCAAATTTCAAAATAAGTCAATCTAAAGCATTGCAACAAGACCAGGTTAGATCAAATTAGATCCACATGATCAAATCTAATTTGCAGCATTGCTCTAAAAAAGGTTGGATCTAACCCAAACCAAGTCAAATCGAGAGCGTTGCTCGAGGATCGAGTTGGATCAAACTTATATCAAACCCAAATCAAGTCCAATCTGGATTCTATTATTGTTATATCGAACTCAATCGACCTTTGATCAAACCCCAATCAAGTTCAATTTAAAGCATTGCTCTAAGATCTGGGTGGATTAAACTTAAATCAGACCTGGAACAAATCAAACATTGCTCTAAGATCGGGTTCAACTAAACTTTGATCAAATCGGAATTAAGTTCAATATGGAGCCTTGATCTTAGGTTGAGCTTGATCAAACCAAGATCAGGCACAAATCAAGTCCAATGTAGAGCATTCCTCAAAGATCGTATTGGATCAAACTTATATCAATCTCGAATTAAGTGAAATATGCTGCATTCCTCCAAGATTGATTTGTTCAAACTCAAATCAAATATAAATCAAATGCAATTTAATGCATTGTTCCAAGATAGGGTCGGATCGAACTTAGGCCAAACCCAAAATAAAGTTCGATATGGAGCATTTCTCTAAGGTCGGGTTGGATCAATCTTAGCTCTAAGATGAATCAAGTTCAATATGGAGTGATGCTGCATCATGAACAGGTTAGATCAAACATTAATCAAGTCTAATTTTGAGTGTTGCTTTAAGATTAGGCTCAATGAAGTTAAAGATAATACCCAAATCAAGTTTAATCGAGAGCATTGCACTAAGATTGGGTTTGATCAAACTTAGAATAAACCCAAATTATATCAAATCTAAAGCGTTGCCCTAAAATCGGGTTCGATAAAACAACAAACCTAAATCAAGTCTTTTTTAGAGTGCTGCTTCAAGATCGGGTTAGTTCAAACCAAGATGGAGCCCAAATTAAGTATAATATGAAGCATTGCTTCGATATCAATTTAGATCAAACTCTGATCGAACCTGAATCAAGTTAAATTAGGAGCATCGTTCGAAGATCAAGTTAGGTCAAACCCGAATCGAGTTCATTTAGAGTGTTACTCCATGATTAGTTCAGAGCAAATAAGATCATCCCCAAATCAATTTCAATCTAAAACATTATAATATGATCGGCCTAGATCAAACTTTGATCTCTTTTCATTTGATCAAACCTGAATCAAGTCCAATCTAGAGCAATGCTCAACAAGATTAGTTTGAATGAAACGAAGATCAAACTTGAATTTAGTTCAATATGCTGCATTTGTTTAAAAATTGGGTTAGATCAAACCAATGTCAATTCTGAATCAAGTCGAATCTCGGGCATTGGCACAAGTTCGGGTTAGATCAAACTAAGATCAGACCCAAATAAAATCTCATACGGAGCGTTGCTCCAAGATTGAAATTAGATCAAACTTAAATCAAACATGAGTCAAGTCCAACGTGAAGCATCGTTTCAAGATTGTGTTGGATCAAACTTAGATCAAACCTCAATTAACTACAATCTCGAGCATTCCTCCAATATTGATAGATCAAAGTTAGATCAAATTAGACCATATTGGTCTCTTGTCCGCGTGCGTCTATGGTGGTTCCTCAGGGACTTGCTGATTGTCCATCGTCGGTGTTTTGCCCTGCTCCTTGCTTCCCTAATGCTCCTTCCTTGCCTTCTTCGACCGATGTGCTCTCTGCTTCCGGTGTTGGCGCGGAGAGCTCAGCGGCTGTTCTCTTCTCCCCTGACATTGGTGACTCCTCTGTTTCCCCGTCTTTGTATGCCTCTGTCCAGCCGAAGGATTGCTTTCCTCCGCCATTGCGTTCTCAGATGATCCCTTCTATCGCTTATCCGGTCCATAACTCTGGCTTCGGATTACCCGCTGGGTCGTCAACTTCAACTGCTGCTGCTTCCGTGGTACTTCCTGTTTCCGAGTCCGCCCTGTTGCCGACTCCTGTATCCGTTTCCACTTTGTTGCCGACTCCTTCAAATTTCAAATTTTCGGATGTTAGTTTCCCTCCCTGGTCGTCAACTCTCAGACGGTTGCTTCTGCTCCTTCTTGCTCATCTCTCCCGATCTCCTCCACTTGCATCCCGGGTGTTGCTTCCGTTGCTGCGAGCAAGCCTCCTTCTTCCTGGGCGTCTATAGTTAAAGAAGATCAGGCCAATATGCATCTGAGATACATAAAGCCTATTCCCATTGCTGATGAGGGCAAGCTCAAAATAAAACTTCCGCCTGATGTGGCGCTTAAGGGTGCTGCTGCTTGGAGAAATACTCTGGTCGGATTCTTCCTTGACAAACTTCCGTTTTCTCTTGTTCACGCCTGTGCGCTGCGGCACTGGGGGAAGTTAGGGCTGTCCGATGTCCTTAGTAATGGAAATGGTTTCTTCTTCTTCAAATTCACTGATTCAGCTAGATTAAATGAAGCATTGGATGGAGGTCCATGGTATTTCGGAGGCAGACCTATATTTTTAAAGCGCTGGAGTCCTGGGATGAACCTATCTAAGGATGGCTGTAAGCTAGTTCCTATATGGGTTCATTTCCACAATGTTCCTCTGGAGTTCTGGACTGACGAAGGGCTCAGCCACATCGCCAGCACGGTAGGGAAGCCGCTTCATGCTGACTTTATGACTTCTTCCTTAAAGCGACTGAACTATGCTAGAATTTGCATTGAGATAAATATGGACGACTCTCTCCCCAATGCTGTTGACATCGAACTGGAAGATGGAGGATGCATGGAAATCAGAATTGAGTACAACTGGGTCCCTAAGAAATGTTCAGTGTGCAAGGAATTTGGTCACTTGCCCAACAACTGTAAGAAGGTGACCCACCGGGTTTGGATTCCGAAAGCTTCCCATCACTCTACTAATTCTTCTGCTGCTGGCGTTTTTAAGTCTGGGTTTATCCCCAGCCTAGGAGTCCAGGATAAGTTTGGGCCTCCTCCCACCGTTCAGCATCGTTCAGCATCTTCCCTGGCCATCACTCGTGGTGCTTCTTCGGGCAGTGTTTTTAGCAGCACTTCGAATTCTTTTGATCCCCTGATTCAGGTGGATGATCCGTCTTCTACTGCTGCTGGCCCTCCTTCAGAAGTTGTTCTGGTTGCCAACCCTCAGTCTAGTGCTCCTCTTCCTGATGATCCTGCGGTCTTGGATGGCCCAGTGGGTTGTTCGTCTGCTCCTCTGGTTGGGGACTCCTCCGTTCCTGGGTACTCTTCCCCCGTTGCTGTCAGTGTGATCTCTTCCCCTTCCTCGTCCCCATCCAGTACCCCTCTCCTTGCTCGGAAGCTTAATATGATTGATGAAGTGGAGATGAAACTGGGAAGAAAGAAGAAGGACAAGAAGAAGATTGGAAGTTCGGGCAATTCCAGAGGGAAGTCTTCAAAGTCCTCCAAATGATTAAGCTAGCTTCTTGGAACATCCGGGGCCTCAACGATCCCTCAAAGCACTCGGAGGTCCGTCACCTTGTTCATTCTCAAAATATCTCTTGTATAGCCCTTCTTGAGACTAGAATTAAACCCCACAACAAAGAGAAGCTTCAAATGACTCTGTTTAAGAACTGGCACTGCTTTAACTTTTATGAAGGAGATGGTTCGGGTAGGATTTGGATTTGGTGGGATCCTTCCAAACTTCTGGCGGATGTTGTTTCCAAACACGAACAGATCATTCATCTATCTGTCACTATCATTAGTTCCGGTGCCAAGTTCGCTGCCTCCTTTGCTTATGGTTCGAATGACGCTGCGGCGAGAAGACAGCTTTGGGATATCTTGATAGATCGTGCCTCATCTTTTTCCCATCTGCCTTGGATCATCATGGGGGACTTCAATGCTATCAGGTTTCGGCATGAAAGGAAAGGTGGGAGTATTGAATGGCCAAGCTTCATGAACGATTTTAATGATGCTCTGTTTGCTGCCGGCTTGGATGATCTTCGTTTTGGTGGATGTCTTTTTACCTGGCACAATTCCAGACTCAATGGGCACATCCTGCGCAAGCTGGACCGTGCTCTTGTCAATCCCTTATGGATTAATTTCTTCTCCAACTCTTCTGCTGAATTCCTTCCCTTCGCGGCCTTTCTGATCACTCTGCGGCAGTTGTTAATCTCGGTCTGAGTTTCTAGGCCTTTAGACCGCCCTTCAAGTTCTTCAATTTCTGGGCTGATTTCGATGAGTTCCTGCCATTAATTGAGAAGGTTTGGTGTACTCCTGTGGCTGGTCATGCAATGTATATAGTTTATAGAAAGTTGAAGCTTGTTAAATTGGCTTTGAAGGCTCTGTGTAGGTCCAAGAATGATCTCATTTACGGCGACCTGGCTTCTCTCCGTGCCGAGCTTGCTGGATTGCAATCTTCAATAGATGCTGGCTCTAATGATAAAGATCTTCTAGAGAGGGAGACGGACTGTGCTATGAGGCTGTCACTTGTTTACAAAGGGAAGGAGAGCTATGTAAGGCAGAAGAGTAGAATCCAATGGTTGAAGGAAGGCGATCATAATTCTGCTTTCTTCTTCAATTCGGTTAAAGGAAGGATCAACACCAACAAGATCCTAAGTATCCAGAATGACCTTGGTGACTGGATTCGGGATAAGGATCAGATTGCTCATGAAGTTGTCTCTTTCTTCAAAAATCTTCTTGGCACTAGCGGTGGATCAAGCTATCCGGGTTCTGTTATGCTTCAGAGCTTTGTGGGCCGGGTTCTCTCTCAGGATCAAATCAGAAAATTGAGCTATGGATTTAGTGATGAGGAAATCAAAGCTACATTCTTTGGACTTCATCCCAATAAATCTCCTGGTCCGGATGGTTTCAATGCTTTCTTCTTCCATAAGACGTGGCCCATTGTGGGAAATGATATCACTGCGGCTGTCAGGGACTTCTTCTCCAAGGGTGTTCTTCTCAAGGAAGCTAATTGCACGATCATTGCTCTTATCCCCAAGGTCCCCAATGCATCCAAATTAAAGGATTTCAGGCCTATTTCCTGCTGCAACACTATTTATAAATGCATTTCTAAGTTGCTTGCCAATCGGCTGAAAGAAGTTCTTCCTTCCTTTATCAATGAATCTCAATCCGCCTTCGTGCATGGTAGAAGCATTGGCGATAATATTTTGTTGGCTCAGGAGCTGATTCGTGGTTATCACCTTTCCACTCCCTCTTCGAATTGTGCTCTTAAAGTCGACCTAATGAAGGCGTTCGACTCTGTTCGGTGGGACGTTCTCTGGGACTCCCTTCGGCTTCTTGGTTTCCCTCTCATCTTCATAGGTTGGATCAAGGCCTGTGTCTCCTCTGCTAGGTTTTCTGTCTCTATTAATGGAGAGCTCAAAGGGTTCTTCGATGGGAAGAGAGGGCTCCGTCAAGGTGATCCCATTTCACCCTATTTATTTGTTATTTGCATGGATGTCTTCTCCCGGATCCTTGACCAGAAAATCCAAGCTTCCAAGTCTTTTAAATATCATTGGAGATGCCGGAAATCTGGTTTATCTCATCTTTGCTTTGCGGATGACTTACTTATCTTTTGCCGTGGAGATCTCAATTCCATTAGAGTTGTGAAGGATGCTCTTGATACCTTCTCCTCTCTTTCTGGGTTAATTCCTAATAAATCTAAAAGTTCAATCTTTGTCTCCGGGAGCTCGGCTGATGCTCAGAATGACTTTGCTAACTTCTTCGGTTTCAGCCTGGGTACCTTTCCTATTCGTTATCTGGGGGTCCCTCTCATCTCCTCGAAGCTCCGTGCTCTAGATTGTCATGCTTTGGTCGACCGTATTTTGAAGAGGATTAAGCTTTGGACTAACCGTTTCCTCTCTTATGCTGGAAGGTTACAGCTTATCCAATCAGTTATTTTCAGTATTCAGTCTTTCTGGAGTGCTCATTTCATCCTGCCTGTAAAAGTCACCAAAGAGATTGAAGGTATTCTTTCTGCTTTCTTATGGAAGGGTTGTTCCTTGTCTCGCAAAGGTGCTAAAGTGGCTTGGTCTGATATCTCCTGTCCGAAGGTTGAAGGTGGTTTGGGAATCAAAAGGATTCGTGATTGGAACAATGCTTCTATGACCCGCTATATTTGGTTACTCTGCCAGCCTTGCTCCAAGTCTCTATGGGTCACTTGGGTTAAGATGAACCTTCTGCATAAAGATCAATTCTGGGTGGCTAAAGTTCCTTGGCATTGTTCTTGGACTTGGAGGAAAATTCTCAAGCTTAGGGAAAGAGTGAAGGGCTTCATCTCTATCAAAGTGGGGAATGGTGAGAACACCTCTCTTTGGTTTGACTCTTGGAGACCTCTTGGTCCTATTTGTTCTTCCCCCAATGCTAGAGTTATTTTGGATTCGGGTCTATCCAAGGATGCAAAAGTCAGCGCCATCCTCTCTGATGGCATCTGGAGATGGCCAGTTGCTAATTCCTTCGATCTGATTACTTTGAAGGATGAAGCCCGATCTCTCCCTCTGCCTGATTGCAGCCACCTAGATAAGGTTCTTTGGAATGGATCTTGTGATTTTTCTATTAAAAGGGTTTGGAATTGCCTTCGCTCCTCTTCTCAACCGGTTGACTGGGCTCATCTTCTTTGGTTTAAGCATCATGTTCCTCGTCATTCTTTCATTTCATGGTTAGCATTTAGAGGAAGGCTCTCTACCCAGGACCGCCTTCAATCTTTTGGTATTCACTGTCTCTCTTCATGTATTCTATGCCATGGCACTACTGAGGACCATAACCATCTGTTTTTTAATTGCTCATTCTCCTATCGGATCTGGACTTCCATTGCCGGTAAGTGCGCCTTGAGGTATAATTCTTCTTCTTTAGGGCAGTTAAGGCAGTGGCTTTGCAGAAGCATCAAAGGTTCCTCTCTCCACTCCACCATCTGCAGACTTGCTCTGGGAGCTTCTTTGTACTTCATTTGGCATGAAAGGAACTCTCGCAGTCATGGGAATCGACCTCTTAATGAAGTTGGTATTATCTCTAAGATTATGGATTCGGTTAGAATGAGTTTGGATGGCGCAACTTTTCCTAGTAACGATGCTAATCTTCATTTGATCATCTGCTGGCAGCTCTCTCCTTCGCTTTTGAGATAACTTGTCTCGTTTCCTACTGATAGATGGCAACTACCCTCCTCTCGTTTGAGTTAATCCAGTTCGGTCTTTTGTAACCTTATTGTTTGACTTGGTCGGTCTGGTTTTATTTGGCCTTAGGTTATTTCAACCTTTTGGTGGATGTTTCCCTTGCTTGTATGCTTGCGGGCTCTGTCCCGCTCTCTTGTACTTATAATTTCTTTTAATACAAATCACCTTTAACTTTCAAAAAAACAAATTAGACCATATTCGAATCAAGTACAATCTAGAGAGTTACTTAGAGATATTTTTCAGCACTGGGTTGAACCAAGTTCAAGTTAAACCCAAATCAGATCCCATCTAGACAATTGCTCCGAGATTGGGTCGGATAAAATTTACATCAAACATGAATCAACTTCAATTTATAGTGTTGAATCAAGATATGGTTAGATCAAATTAAATCAAACACAAATCAAGTTCAATCTAGAGCACTTATATAATATCGGGTTGGATAAAATTAAGATCAATCCTAAATAAAGTTAAATATAGAGCATTATTCTAAGATCGGGTTAGATGGAGCTAAGTTCAGACCCAAATAAAGTTCATTCTCGAGCGTTACACCAAGATTGGGTGAAATCAAACTAAAATCAAGTTCAATCGAAGCATTACTCCATGATTGGATTAGATCTAACCTACATCAAGCTAATTGAAGTCCAATCTGGAGCGTTGTTAGAAGATCGGGCCAAATCAAGGCTAAATCAATTTGAATTTAGAATGTTGCTCTAAGTTCGGATTGGATCAAACTTAGATCAAACCATCTGAGTCAAGTCCAATTGGAAGTGATAATCCAAGATCGGGTCGAGCCAAACTTAGATCAAATTTCAAAATAAGTCCAATCTAAAGCATTGCAACAAGACCAGGTTAGATCAAATTAGATCCACATGAATCAAATCTAATTTGCAGCATTGCTCTAAGAAAAGGTTGGATCAAACCCAAACCAAGTCAAATCGAGAGCGTTGCTCGAGGATCGAGTTGGATCAAACTTATATCAAACCCAAATCAAGTCCAATCTGGATTCTATTAGTGTTATATCGAACTCAATCAACCTTTGATCAATCCCCAATCAAGTTCAATTTAAAGCATTGCTCTAAGATCAGGGTGGATTAAACTTAAATCGGACCTGGAACAAATCAAATATGTAACATTGCTTTAAGATCGGGTTCAACTAAACTTTGATCAAATCAGAATTAATTTCAATATGGAGCCTTGATCTTAGGTTGAGCTTGATCAAACCAAGATCAGGCACAAATCAAGTCCGATGTAGAGCATTCCTCAAAGATCGTATTGGATCAAACTTATATCAATCTCGAATTAAGTGAAATATGCTGCTGCATTCCTCCAAGATTGATTTGGTTCAAACTCAAATCAAATATGAATCAAATGCAATTTAATGCATTGTTCCAAGATAGGGTCGGATCGAACTTAGGTCAAACCCAAAATAAAGTTCGATATGGAGCATTTCTCTAAGGTCGGGTTGGATCAATCTTAGCTCTAAGATGAATCAAGTTCAATATGGAGTGATGCTGCATCATGATCAGGTTAGATCAAACACTAATCAAGTCTAATTTTGAGTGTTGCTCTAAGATTAGGCTCGATGAAGTTAAAGATAATACCCAAATCAAGTTTAATCGAGAGCATTGCACTAAGATTGTGGGTTTGATCAAACTTAGAATAAACCCAAATCAGACCAAATCTAAAGCTTTGCCCTAAAATCGGGTTCGATAAAACAACAAACCTAAATCAAGTCTTTTTTAGAGTGCTGCTTCAAGATCGGGTTAGTTCAAACCAAGATGGAGCCCAAATTAAGTATAATATGAAGCATTGCTTCGGTATCAATTTAGATCAAACTATGATCGAACCTGAATCAAGTTAAATTAGGAGCATCGTTCGAAGATCAAGTTAGGTCAAACCCGAATCGAGTTCAATTTAGAATGTTACTCCATGCTTAGTTTAGATCAAATAAGATCAAGCCCGAATCAACTTCAATCTAAAACATTATAATATGATCGGCCTAGATCAAACTTTGATCTCTTTTCATTTGATCGAACCTGAAGCTTAGGGAAAGAGTGAAGGGCTTCATCTCTATCAAAGTGGGGAATGGTGAGAACACCTCTCTTTGGTTTGACTCTTGGAGACCTCTTGGTCCTATTTGTTCTTCCCCCAATGCTAGAGTTATTTTGGATTCGGGTCTTTCCAAGGATGCAAAAGTCAGCGCCATCCTCTCTGATGGCATCTGGAGATGGCCAGTTGCTAATTCCTTCGATCTGATTACTTTGAAGGATGAAGCCCGATCTCTCCCTCTGCCTGATTGCAGCCACCTAGATAAGGTTCTTTGGAATGGATCTTGTTATTTTTCTATTAAAAGGGTTTGGAATTGCCTTCGCTCCTCTTCTCAACCGGTTGACTGGGCTCATCTTCTTTGGTTTAAGCATCATGTTCCTCGTCATTCTTTCATTTCATGGTTAGCATTTAGAGGAAGGCTCTCTACCCAGGACCGCCTTCAATCTTTTGGTATTCACTGTCTCTCTTCATGTATTCTATGCCATGGCACTACTGAGGACCATAACCATCTATTTTTTAATTGCTCATTCTCCTATCGGATCTGGAATTCCATTGCCGGTAAGTGCGACTTGAGGTATAATTCTTCTTCTTTAGGGCAGTTAAGGCAGTGGCTTTGCAGAAGCATCAAAGGTTCCTCTCTCCACTCCACCATCTGCAGACTTGCTCTGGGAGCTTCTTTGTACTTCATTTGGCATGAAAGGAACTCTCGCAGTCATGGGAATCGACCTCTTAATGAAGTTGGTATTATCTCTAAGATTATGGATTCGGTTAGAATGAGTTTGGATGGCGCAACTTTTCCTAGTAACGATGCTAATCTTCATTTGATCATCTGCTGGCAGCTCTCTCCTTCGCTTTTGAGATAACTTGTCTCGTTTCCTACTGATAGATGGCAACTACCCTCCTCTCGTTTGAGTTAATCCAGTTCGGTCTTTTGTAACCTTATTGTTTGACTTGGTCGGTCTGGCTTTATTTGGCCTTAGGTTATTTCAACCTTTTGGTGGATGTTTCCCTTGCTTGTATGCTTGCGGGCTCTGTCCCGCTCTCTTGTACTTATAATTTCTTTTAATACAAATCACCTTTAACTTTCAAAAAAAAAATTGAATCAAGTCAAATCTAGAGCAATGCTCCACAAGATTAGTTTGAATGAAACGAAGATCAAACTTGAATTTAGTTCAATATGCTGCATTTTTTTAAAAATTGGGTTAGATCAAACCAATGTCAATTCTGAATCAAGTCGAATCTCGGGCATTGGCACAAGTTTGGGTTAGATCAAACTAAGATCGGACCCAAATAAAATCTCATAGGGAACGGCTCCAAGATTGAAATTAGATCAAACTTAAATCAAACATGAGTCAAGTCCAACGTGGAGCATCGTTTCAAGATTGTGTTGGATCAAACTTGGATCAAACCTCAATTAACTACAATCTCGAGCATTCCTCCAATATTGATAGATCAAAGTTAGATCAAATTAGACCATATTCGAATCAAGTACAATCTAGAGTACTTAGAGATATTTTTCAACACTGGGTTGAACCAAGTTCAAGTTAAACCCAAATCAGATCCCATCTAGACAATTGCTCCGAGATTGGGTCGGATAAAATTTACATCAAACATGAATCAACTTCAATTTAGAGTGTTGAATCAAGATATGGTTAGATCAAATTAAATCAAACACAAATCAAGTTCAATCTAGAGCACTTATATAATATCGGGTTGGATAAAATTAAGATCAATCCTAAATAAAGTTAAATATAGAGCATTATTCTAAGATCGGGTTAGATGGAGCTAAGTTCAGACCCAAATAAAGTTCATTCTCGAGCGTTACACCAAGATTGGGTGAAATCAAACTAAAATCAAGTTCAATCGAAGCATTACTCCATGATTGGATTAGATCTAACCTACATCAAGCTAATTGAAGTCCAATCTGGAGCGTTGTTAGAAGATCGGGCCAAATCAAGGCTAAATCAATTTGAATTTGGAATGTTGCTCTAAGTTCGGATTGGATCAAACTTAGATCAAACCATTTGAGTCAAGTCCAATTGGAAGTGATGCTCCAAGATCGGATCGAGCCAAACTTAGATCAAATTTCAAAATAAGTCCAATCTAAAGCATTGCAACAAGACCAGGTTAGATCAAATTAGATCCACATGAATCAAATCTAATTTGCAGCATTGCTCTAAGAAAAGGTTGGATCAAACCCAAACCAAGTCAAATCGAGAGCGTTGCTCGAGGATCGAGTTGGATCAAACTTATATCAAACCCAAATCAAGTCCAATCTGGATTCTATTAGTGTTATATCAAACTCAATCAACCTTTTTGATCAAACCCCAATCAAGTTCAATTTAAAGCATTGCTCTAAGATCAGGGTGGATTAAACTTAAATCGGACCTGGAACAAATCAAATATGTAACATTGCTCTAAGATCGGGTTCAACTAAACTTTGATCAAATTGGAATTAATTTCAATATGGAGCCTTGATCTTAGGTTGAGCTTGATCAAACCAAGATCAGGCACAAATCAAGTCCGATGTAGAGCATTCCTCAAAGATCGTATTGGATCAAACTTATATCAATCTCAAATTAAGTGAAATATGCTGCTGCATTCCTCCAAGATTGATTTGGTTCAAACTCAAATCAAATATGAATCAAATGCAATTTAATGCATTGTTCCAAGATAGGGTCGGATCGAACTTAGGTCAAACCCAAAATAAAGTTCGATATGGAGCATTTCTCTAAGGTCGGGTTGGATCAATCTTAGCTCTAAGATGAATCAAGTTCAATATGGAGTGATGCTGCATCATGATCAGGTTATATCAAACACTAATCAAGTCTAATTTTGAGTGTTGCTCTAAGATTAGGCTCGATGAAGTTAAAGATAATACCCAAATCAAGTTTAATCGAGAGCATTGCACTAAGATTGTGGGTTTGATCAAACTTAGAATAAACCCAAATCAGATCAAATCTAAAGCTTTGCCCTAAAATCGGGTTCGATAAAACAACAAACCTAAATCAAGTCTTTTTTAGAGTGCTGCTTCAAGATCGGGTTAGTTCAAACCAAGATGGAGCCCAAATTAAGTATAATATGAAGCATTGCTTCGATATCAATTTAGATCAAACTCTGATCGAACCTGAATCAAGTTAAATTAGGAGCATCGTTCGAAGATCAAGTTAGGTCAAACCCGAATCGAGCTCAATTTAGAGTGTTACTCCATGATTAGTTCAGATCAAATAAGATCAAGCTCGAATCAACTTCAATCTAAAACATTATAATATGATCGGCCTAGATCAAACTTTGATCTCTTTTCATTTGATCGAACCTGAATCAAGTCCAATCTAGAGCAATGCTCCACAAGATTAGTTTGAATGAAACGAAGATCAAACTTGAATTTAGTTCAATATGCTGCATTTGTTTAAAAATTAGGTTAGATCAAACCAATGTCAATTCTGCTGAATCAAGTCGAATCTCGGGCATTGGCAAAAGTTCGGGTTAGATCAAACTAAGATCGGACCCAAATAAAATCTCATACGGAGCGTTGCTCCAAGATTGAAATTAGATCAAACTTAAATCAAACATGAGTCAAGTCCAATGTCGAGCATCGTTTCAAGATTGTGTTGGATCAAACTTAGATCAAACCTCAATTAAGTACAATCTCGAGCATTCCTCCAATATTGATAGATCAAAGTTATATCAAATTAGACCAAATTCGAATCAAGTACAATCTAGAGAGTTACTTAGAGATATTTTTCAACACTGGGTAGAACCAAGTTCAAGTTAAACCCAAATCAGATCCCATCTAGACAATTGCTCCGAGATTGGGTCGGATAAAATTTACATCAAACATGAATCAACTTCAATTTAGAGTGTTGAATCAAGATATGGTTAAATCAAATTAAATCAAACACAAATCAAGTTCAATCTAGAGCACTTATATAATATCGGGTTGGATAAAATAAAGATCAATCCTAAATAAAGTTAAAAATAGAGCATTATTCTAAGATCGGGTTAGATGGAGCTAAGTTCAGACCCAAATAAAGTTCATTCTCGAGCGTTACACCATGATTGGGTGAAATCAAACTAAAATCAAGTTCAATCGAAGCATTACTCCATGATTGGATTAGATCTAACCTACATCAAGCTAAATGAAGTTCAATCTGGAGCGTTGCTACAAGATCAGGCCATATCAAGGCTAAATCAATTTGAATTTGGAATGTTGCTCAAAGTTCGGATTGGATCAAACTTAGATCAAACCTTTTGAGTCAAGTCCAATTGGAAGAGATGCTCCAAGATCGGGTCGAGCCAAACTTAGAACAAATTTCAAAATAAGTCCAATCTAAAGCATTGCAACAAGACCAGGTTAGATCAAATTAGATCCACATGAATCAAATCTAATTTGCAGCATTGCTCTAAGAAAAGGTTGGATCAAACCCAAACCAAGTCAAATCGAGAGCGTTGCTCGAGGATCGAGTTGGATCAAACTTATATCAAACCCAAATCAAGTCCAATCTGGATTCTATTATTGTTATATCGAGCTCAATCAACCTTTGATCAAACCCAATCAAGTTCAATTTAAAGCATTGCTCAAAGATCAGGGTGGATTAAACTTAAATCGGACCTGGAACAAATCAAATATGTAACATTGCTCTAAGATCGGGTTCAACTAAACTTTGATCAAATCGGAATTAAGTTCAATATGAGCCTTGATCTTAGGTTGAGCTTGATCAAACCAAGATCAGGCACAAATCAAGTCCGATGTAGAGCATTCCTCAAAGATCGTATTGGATCAAACTTATATCAATCTTGAATTAAGTGAAATATGCTGCATTCCTCCAAGATTGATTTGGTTCAAACTCAAATCAAATATGAATCAAATGCAATTTAATGCATTGTTCCAAGATAGGGTCGGATCGAACTTAGGTCAAACACAAAATAAAGTTCGATATGGAGCATTTCTCTAAGGTCGGGTTGGATCAATCTTAGCTCTAAGATGAATCAAGTTCAATATGGAGTGATGCTGCATCATGATCAGGTTAGATCAAACACTAATCAAGTCTAATTTTGAGTGTTGCTCTAAGATTAGGCTCGATGAAGTTAAAGATAATACCCAAATCAAGTTTAATCGAGAGCATTGCACTAAGATTGGGTTTGATCAAACTTAGATCGGGTTCGATAAAACAAATCAGATCAAATCTAAAGCGTTGCCCTAAAATCGGGTTCGATAAAACAACAAACATAAATCAAGTCTTTTTTAGAGTGCTGCTTCAAGATCGGGTTTGTTCAAACCAAGATGGAGCCCAAATTAAGTATAATATGAAGCATTGCTTCGATATCAATTTAGATCAAACTCTGATCGAACCTGAATCAAGTTAAATTAGGAGCATCGTTCGAAGATCAAGTTAGGTCAAACCCGAATCGAGTTCAATTTAGAGTGTTACTCCATGATTAGTTCAGATCAAATAAGATAAAGCCCGAATCAATTTCAATCTAAAACATTATAATATGATCGGCCTAGATCAAACTTTGATCTCTTTTCATTTGATCGAACCTGAATCAAGTCCAATCTAGAGCAATGCTCCACAAGATTAGTTTGAATGAAACGAAGATCAAACTTGAATTTAGTTCAATATGCTGCATTTGTTTAAAAATTGGGTTAGATCAAAACAATGTCAATTCTGAATCAAGTCGAATCTCGGGCATTGGCACAAGTTCGGGTTAGATCAAACTAAGATCGGACCCAAATAAAATCTCATACGGAGCGTTGCTCCAAGATTGAAATTAGATCAAACTTAAATCAAACATGAGTCAAGTCCAACGAGGAGCATCGTTTCAAGATTGTGTTGGATCAAACTTAGATCAAACCTCAATTAACTACAATCTCGAGCATTCCTCCAATATTGATAGATCAAAGTTAGATCAAATTAGACCAAATTCAAATCAAGTACAATCTAGAGAGTTACTTAGAGATATTTTTCAACACTGGGTTGAACCAAGTTCAAGTTAAACCCAAATCAGATCAATCCAATCGGCATCGATCTGACGGTTGCTATCGATCCAAGCCATGATCCCGATCGGCGATGATCGATCGGACCGTTGCGATCCATCCGATCGGCTACGATCCGGCGGTTGCGATCGATCCAAGCCATGATCTCGGTTGGTGATGATCGATCGGACGATTGCGATCCATCCGATCGGCGACGATCCGACGGTTGCGATCGATCCAAGCCATGATCTCGATCGGCAATGATTGATCCGACGGTTGCGATCCTTCCGATCAGGACGATCCGACGGTTGCGATCGATCCAAGCCATGATCTTGATCGGCGATGATCGATCCAATGGTTGAGATCCATCCGATCGACGACGATCCCACGGTTGCGATCGATCAAAGTCATGAATCCGATCGGCGATGATCGATCGGACAGTTGCGATCCATCCAATCGGCGATGATCCGATGGTTGCGATCGATCCAAGACATGATCTCGATCGGCGATGATCGATCCGACTATTGCGATCCATCCGATCGGCGACTAACCGACGGTTGCGATCATTCCAAGCCATGGTCCCGATCGGCGATGATCGATCATGTCTTGAACCCGATCGGGTTGAGAGCCATCCGATCGGGTTGAGATCCATCTGATCGGGTTGAAGATCCATCCGATCAGCGACGATCCGACGGTTGCGATCGATCCAAGCCATGATCCCGATCGTGGATGATTGATCCGACTATTGCGATCCATTCGATCGGCGATGATCCGACGGTTGCGATCGATCCAAGCCATGATCCCGATCGGCGATGATCTATCCGATGGTTGCGATCAATCCGATCGGCGATGATCCGACGATTGCGATCGATCCAAGCCATGATCCTGATCGGCGATGATCGATCCAACGGTTGCGATCCATCCGATCGGCAAAGATCCGACGGTTGCGATCTATCGAAGCCATGATCCTGATCGGCGATGATCGATGAAACTGTTGCGATCAATCCAATCGGCGTCGATCCGACAGTTGCAATCGATCCAAGCCAAGATCCCAATCGGCGATGATCGATTGGACCATTGTGATCCATCCGATCGGCTACTATCCGGCGGTTGCGATCGATCCAAGCCATGATCTCAATCGGCGATGATCAAAAGGACGGTAGCGATCCATCCAATCGGCGACGATCCGATGGTTGCGATCGATCCAAGCCATGATCCCAATCAGCGATGATCGATCCGACGGTTGCGATCATTCCGATCGGCAATGATCCGACGGTTGCGATCGATCCAAGCCATGATCCTGATCGGCGATGATCGATCCGACGGTTGTGATCCATCCGATTGACAACAATCCAATAGTTGCGATCGATCTAAGCCGTGATCTCGATGGGCGATGATCAATCAGACCATTGCGATCCATCCGATCGGCGATGATCCGATGGTTGCGATTGATCCAAGCCATGATCTCGATCAGCGATGATCGATCCGACTATTGCGATCCATCCGATCAGTGACAAACCGACACTTGCGATCGATCCAAGCCATGATCCCGATCGGCGATGATCGATCCGACGGTCTCGATCCATCCGATCCACGACGATCCGACTGTTATGATCGATCTAAGCCATGATCTCGATCGGCGATGATCGATCCGATGGGGGTTGTGATCCATCTGATCGGTGACAATCTGACGGTTGCGATCGATCCAAGCCATGATCCCGATCGACGATGATCGATTCGACGGTTGCGATCCATCCGATCGGCAACGATCCGATGGTTGCGATCGATCCAAGCCATGATCCCGATTAGCGATGATCGATTCGACGGTTGCAATACATCCGATTGGCGATGATCCGACGGTTGCGATAGATCCAAGCCATGATCCCGATCGGCGATGATCAATCCGACGGTTGCGATCCATCCGATCGGCGATGATCCAATGGTTGCGATCGATCCAAGCCATGATATCGATCGACGATGATCGATCTGACGATCGTGATCCATCAGATTGGTGACGATCCGATGGTTGCGATCGATCGAAGCCATGATCCTGATCGATCCGACGGCTGCGATCCATCCAATCGGCGACGATCCGACGGTTGCGATCCATTCGATCTGCGAAGATTCGACGGTTGCGATCGATCCAGGCCATGATCCTGATTGGTGATGATCGATGAAACTGTTGCGATCAATCCTATCGGCATCAATCTGACAGTTGCAATCGATCCAAGCCATGATCTCGATCGGCGATGATCGATCCACGGTTGCAATCCATCCGATCAGCGAAGATCCAATGCTTGCGATCGATCCAAGCAATGATCCCAATTGGCGATGATCGATCAAATCGTTGCGATCAATCCGATCGGCGACGATCCGATGGTTGCGATCGATCCAAGCCATGATCCCGATCAGCGATGATCAATCTGATGATTGCGATCCATCCGATCGGCGATGATCCAACGGTTGCGATCGATCCAAGCTATAATCTCGATCTGCGATGATCGATCCGACGGTCGCGATCCATCTGATCTGCGACAATCTGATGGTTGTGATCGATCCAAGCCATGATCCTGATCGGCGATGATCGATCGGACCATTATGATCCATCCGATCGGCTACGATCCGGTGGTTGTGATCGATCCAAGCCATGATCTAGATCGGCGATGATCGATCGGACGGTTGCGATCCATCCGATCGGCGACGATCCGATGGTTGCGATCGATCCAAGCCATGATCCTGATCGGCGATGATCGATCCGATGGCTGTGATCCTTTCGATCCGCGATGATCCGATGGTTGTGATCAATCCAAGCCATGATCTCGATCGACGATGATCAATCCGACAGTTGTGATCCATCCGATCGACGACGATCCAATAGTTGCAATCGATCAAAGTCATGATCCCGATCGGCGATGATCGATCGGACCGTTACGATCCATCCGATCGGCAACGATCCGATGGTTGCGATCGATCCAAGACATGATCTCAATCAGTGATGATCGATCCGACCGTTGCGATCCATCCGATCGGCGACGAACCGACGGTTGCGATCATTCCAAGCCATGGTCCCGATTGGCGATGATCGATCTGATGGTTTCGATCCATCAGATCGGCGATGATCCAATGGTTGCGATCGATCCAAGCCATGATCCCGATCGGCGATGATCGATCGAACCGTTGCGATCCATCCGATCGGCTACGATCCGGCGGTTGCGATCGATCTAAGTTATGATCCCGATTGTCGATGATCGTTCTAACGGTTGCGATCCATCCGATCGGCGACGATCCGACGGTTGCGATCGATCCAAGCCATGATACCGATCGTCGATGATCGATCCCATGATCGCGATCCATCCGATTGGTGACGATCCGACAGTTGCGATTGATCGAAGCCATGATCCCGATCGGCGATGATCGATCCGATGGTTGCGATCCATCCGATCGACGATGATCCAACGGTTGCGATCGATCCAAGCCATGATCCTGATCGGCGATGATCGATCCGACGATTGCGATCCATCCGATCAGCGTCGATCCATCCGATGGCTGTGATCGATCCAGCCATGATCCCGATCGGCGATGATCGATCCGACGGTTGTGATCCATCCGATCCGCGAAGATCCAATGGTTGCAATCGATCCAAGCAATAATCCCAATCGGCGATGATCGATCAAACCATTGTGATCAATCCGATTGGTGACGATCCGACGGTTGCGATCGATCCAAGCCATGATCCTGATCGGCGATGATCGATCCGAATGTTGCGATCAATCCGATCGGCAACGATCCGACGGTTGCGATCCATCCAAGCCATGATCCCGATCGAGGATGACCAATCCGATGATTGCGATCCATCCGATAGATGACGATCCGACGGTTGCGATCGATCCAAGCCATGATCTCGATCTGCGATGGTCGATCATACCGTTGCGATCCATCCGATCGGTGATGATCCGACGGCTGCGATCGATCCAACCCATGATTCTGATAGGCGATGATCGATCGGACTGTTGCAATCCATCCGATTTGTGAGGATCCGATGGTTGTGATCCATCCGATCGGCAACAATCTGATGGTTGCAATCGATCCAAGCCATGATCCCGATCGACGATGTTCGATCCGACGGTTGCGATCCATCCGATCGGCGACGATCCGACTATTGCAATCGATCCAAGCTATGATCTCGATCGGTGATGATCGATCCGATGGTTGCGATCCATCCAATTGGCGAGGATCCGATGGTTACGATCGATCCAAGACATGATCACGATCGGCTATGATCGATACGACGGTTGCTATCCATCCGTTCTGTGATGATCCGACGGTTGCGATCACTCGAAGCCATGATCCCGATCGGTAATTATCGATCCGACAGTTGCGATCCATCCGATCGGCGACGATCGACGGTTGCAATCGATCCAAGCCATGATCCCGATCGGCAATGATCGATCAACGGTTGCTATCCATCCGATCGGCGATGATCCGACGGTTGCGATCGATCCAAGCCATGATCATGATCGGCGATCATCGATCCGACGGTTGCGATCCATCTGATCGGCGACGATCTGACGGTTGCAATCGATCCAAGCCATGATCTCGATCTGCAAGATCGATCCGATGGTTGCGATCCATCCGATCGACGACGATCCAATGGTTGCGATCGATCCAAGCCATGATCCCGATCGGCGATGATCGATCCGATAGTTGCGATCCATCCGATCGGCTATGATCCAACGGTTGCGATCGATCCAAGCCATGATCCAGACTAGCGATGATCGATCGGACCATTGCGATCAATCCGATCGGCGACGATCCGACGGTTGCGATCAATCCAAGCCATGATCCCGATCGGTGATGATCGATCCGACAATTGCAATCCATCCAATCAGCGATCATCCGACGGTTGCGATCGATGCAAGCCATGATCCCGATCTGTGATGATCGATCCGACGGTTGCATCCATCCGATCGGCGATGATCCGACGGTTGCGATCGATCAAAGCTATGATCCCGATCAGCGATGATCGATCCGATGGTTGCGATCCATCCGAACGACAATCCGACGGTTGCGATGGATCCAACCCATGATCCCATTCGGCGATGATCGATCCGATGGTTGCGATCCATCCGATCGGCAAAGATCCGACTATTGCGATCGTTCCAAGCCATGATCCCGATCGGCGATGATCGATTGGACCGTTGCGATCAATTCGATCGGTGACGATTCAACGGTTGTGATCGATCCAAGCCATGAACCCGATCGGCGATGATCGATCCGACGGTTGCGATCCATCCAATCAGCGACGATCCGATGGTTGCGATCGATCCAAGCCATTATCCCGATAGGCGATGATCGATCCGACAGTTGCAATCCATCCAAACGGTGACGATCCCACGGTTGTGATCGATCCAAGCCATGATCCCGATCGGCGATGATCAATCCGACGGTTGCGATCCATTCAGTCGGTGAAGATCCGATGGTTGCGATCGATCCGATCCCAATCGACGATGATCGATCAGACCGTTGCGATTAATCCGATCGGCGACGATTCGACGGTTGCGATCGATCCAAGCCATGATCCCGATCAGCGATGATCGATACGACGGATACATCCGATCGGCGACGATCCAACGGTTGCGATCGATCCAAGCCATGATCCCGATCGCGATGATCGATCCGACGGTTGCGATCCATCCGATCAGCGACGATTCAACGGTTGCGATCGATCCAAGCCATGATCCCGATCGGCGATGATCTATCCGATGGTTGCAATCAATCCAAACGGCGACGATCCCACGGTTGTGATCGATCCAAGCCATGATCCCGATCAGCGATGATCGATCCGACGGTTGCGATCCATTTGATCGGCAAAGATCCGATGGTTGCGATCGATCCAAGCAATGATCCCAATCGGCGTTGATCGATCAGACCGTTGCGATCAATCCGATCGGCGACGATCCGATGATTGCGACCGATCCAAGTCGTGATCGATCAGCGATGATCGATCCGACGGTTGCAATACATCGATCGGCAATGATTCGATGGTTGCGATCGATCCAAGCATGATTCCGATCGTCGATGATCGATCTGACGGTTGCGATCCATCCGATCGGCGATGATCCAACGGTTGCGATCGATCCAAGCCATGATACCGATCGGCGATGATCGATCTGACGATCGCGATCCATCCGATTGGCGATCCGATGGTTGCGATCGATCGAAGCCATGATCCTGATCGATCCGACGATTGCGATCCATCCGATCGGCGACGATCCGACGGTTGCGATCCATCCGATCGGCGAAGATTCGACGGTTGCGATCGATCCAAGCCATGATCCTGATCGGCGATGATCGATGAAACAGTTGCGATCAATCCTATCGGCGTCGATCTGACAGTTGCAATCGATCCAAGCCATGATCTCGATCGGCGATGATCAATCCGACGATTGCGATCCATCCGATCAGCGAAGATCCAATGGTTGCGATCGATCCAAGCAATGATCCCAATCGGTGATGATCGATCAGACCGTTGCGATCAATCCGATCGGCGACGATCCGATGGTTGCGATCGATCCAAGCCGTGATCCCAATCAGCGATGATCAATCTGACAGTTGCAATCCATCCGATCGGTGACAATCCGATGGTTGCGATCGATGCAAGCCATAATCCCGATCGGCGATGATCGATCCGACGGTCGCGATCCATCCGATCCGCGATGATCGACGGTTGTGATCGATCCAAGCCATGATCCCAATCGGCAATGATCGATCCGATGGTTGTGATCCAACTGATCGGCGACAATCCAACGGTTGCGATCGATCCAAGCCATGATCCCGATCGGCGATGATGATCCGATGGTTGTGATCGATCCAAGCCATGATCCCAATCTCCGATGATCGATCCGACGATTGCGATCGATCCAAGCCATGATCCCGATCGGCGATGATCGATCCTATGGTTGCGATCCGTCCGATCGGCGAGATCCGACGGTTGAGATCATTCCAAGCCATGGTCCCGATCGGCGATGATCGACGAAACTATTGCGATCAATCCGATTGGCGTCGATCCGACGGTTGCAATCCATCCAAGCCATGATCTCGATCGGCGATGATCGATCGGACCGTTGCGATCCATCCGATCGGAGATGATCCGATGGTTGCGATCGATCCAAGACATGATCTCGATAAGCGATGATCGATCCAATCGTTGCGATCCATCCGATCGGCAATGAACCGACGGTTGCGATCATTCCAAGCCATCCCGATCGGCGATGATCGATCCGATGGTTGCGATTCATCGATCGGCGAAGATCTGACGGTTGCGATCGATCGAAGCCATGATCCCGATCGGCGATGATCGACGAAACTATTGCGATCAATCCGATCGGCGTCGATCCGACGGTTGCAATCGATCCAAGCCATGATCCCGATCGACGATGATCGATCGGACCGTTGCGATCCATCCGATCGGCTATGATCCGGCGCTTGCGATCGATCCAAGCCATTATCTCGATCGGTAATGATCGATCGGACGGTTGCGATCCATCCGATCGGCGACGATCCGACGGTTGCGATCGATCCAAGCTATGATCCCGATCGGCGATGATCGATCCGACGGTTGCGATCCATCCGATCGGCAAAGATCCAACTGTTGCGATCGATCCAAGCCATGATCTCGATTGGCGATGATCGATTGGACCGTTGCGATCAATTCGATCGGCGATGATTAGGCGGTTGCGATCGATCCAAGCCATGAACCCGATCGGCGATGATCGATCCGACGGTTGCGATCCATCCGATCAGCGACGATCTGACGGTTGCGATCGATCCAAGCCATGATCCCGATCGGCGATGATCTATCCGACGGTTGCAATCCATCCAAACGGCGACGATCCCACGGTTGTGATCGATCCAAGCCATGATCCGATCAGCGATGATCGATCCGACGGTTGCGATCCATTCGATCGGCGAAGATCCGATGGTTGCGATCGATCCAAGCAATGATCCCAATCGGCGATGATCGATCAGACCGTTGCGATCAATCCGATCGGCGACGATCCGACGGTTGCGATCGATCCAAGTCGTGATCCTGATCAGCGATGATCGATCCGACGGTTGCAATACATCCGATCGGCAACGATCCGATGGTTGCGATCGATCCAAGCCATGATTCCGATCGTCGATGATCGATCTGACGGTTGCGATCCATCCGATCGGCGATGATCCAACGGTTGCGATCGATCCAAGCCATGATACCGATCGGCGATGATCGATCTGACGATCGCGATCCATCCGATTGGCGACGATCCGATGGTTGCGATCGATCGAAGCCATGATCCTGATCGATCCGACGGTTGCGATCCATCCGATCGGCGACGATCCGACGGTTGCGATCCATCCGATCGGCGAAGATCCTACGGTTGCGATCGATCCAAGCCATGATCCTGATCGCGATGATCGATGAAACAGTTGCGATCAATCCTATCGGCGTCGATCTGACAGTTGCAATCGATCCAAGCCATGATCTCGATCGGCGATGATCGATCCGACGATTGCGATCCATCCGATCAGCGAAGATCCAATGGTTGCGATCGATCCAAGCAATGATCCCAATCGGCGATGATCGATCAGACCGTTGCGATCAATCCGATCGGCGACGATCCGATGGTTGCGATCGATCCAAGCCGTGATCCCAATCAGCGATGATCAATCCGATGGTTGCGATCCATCCGATCGGCGACAATCCGACGTTGCGATCGATGCAAGCCATAATCCCGATCGGCGATGATCGATCCGACGGTCGCGATCCATCCGATCCGCAATGATCAGACGGTTGTGATCGATCCAAGCCATGATCCCGATCGGCGATGATCGATCCGATGGTTGTGATCCAACTGATCGGCGACAATCCAACGGTTGCGATCGATCCAAGCCATGATCCCGATCGGCGATGATCGATCCGATGGATCCGATCGATCCAAGCCATGATCTCGATCGGCGATGATCGATCCTATGGTTGCGATCCATCCGATCGGCGAGGATCCGACGGTTGAGATCATTCCAAGCCATGGTCCCGATCAGCGATGATCGACGAAAATATTGCGATCAATTCGATCGGCATCGATCCGACGGTTGCAATCGATCCAAGCCATGATCTCGATCGGCGATGATCGATCGGACCGTTGCGATCCATCCGATCGGCTACGATTCGGCGGTTGCAATCGATCCAAGCCATGATCTCCATCGGCAATGATCGATCGAACGGTTGCGATCCATCCGATCGGCGACGATCCGATGGTTGTGATCGATCCAAGCCATGATCTCGATCGGCGATAATCAATCCGATGGTTGCAATCCTTTCGATCAGCGACGATCCGACGGTTACTATTGATCCAAGCCATGATCTCGATCGGCGATGATCGATCCGACGGTTGCGATCCATCCGATCGACGATGATCCAACGGTTGCGATCGATCAAAGTCATGATCACGATCGGCGATGATCGATCGGACCGTTGCGATCCATCCGATCGGCGATGATCCAATGGTTGCAATCGATCCAAGACATGATCTCAATCTGCGATGATCGATCCGACTATTGCAATCCATTCGTTCGGCGATGAACCGACGGTTGTGATCATTCCAAGCCATGGTCCCGATCGGCGATGATTGATCCGACGATTGCAACCCATCCGATCGGCGATGATCTGACGGTTGTGATCGATCCAAGCCATGATCCCGATCGTGGATGATCGATCCGACTGTTGCGATCCATCCGATCGGCGACGATCCGATGGTTAAGATTGATCCAAGCCATGATCCCGATCGGCGATGATCTATCCGATGGTTGCGATCCATCCGATCGGCGAAGATCCGACGGTTGCGATCGATGCAAGCCATGATCTTGATCGGTGATGATGGATGAAACTGTTGCGATCAATCCAATCGGCGTCGATCCGACGGGTGCAATCGATCCAAGCCATGATCCCGATTCGATGATCGATAGGACCATTGCGATCCATCCGATCGGCGACGATCCGATGGTTGCGATCGATCCAAGCCATGATCTCGATCGGCGATGATCGATCGATTATTACGATCCATCCGATCGGCTACGAACGGATAGTTGCGATCGATCCAAGCCGTGATCCCATCGGCGATGATCGATCCGACCATTGCGAACCATCCGATCGACGACGATTCGATGGTTGCAATCGATCCAAGCCATGATCCCGATCGGCAATGATTGATCGGACGGTTGCGATCCATCCAATCGGTGATGATCCGATGGTTGCGATCGATCCAAGCTATGATCACGATCGGCGATCATCGATCTGACAGTTGCAATCCATCCGATCGGCGACGATCCGACGGTTGCGATCGATCCAAGCCATGATCCCGATCAGCAAGATCGATCCGACCGTTGCGATCCATCCGATCGGCAACGATCCGATGGCTGCGATCGATCCAAGCCATGATCATGATTGGCGATGATCGATTCGATAGTTGTGATCCATTCGATCGACGATGATCCAACGGTTGCGATCGATCCAAGCCATGATCACGATCAGTGATCATCGATCTGAAGGTTGCGATCCATCCGATCGGCGACGATTCGACGGATGCGATCAATCCAAGCTATGATCCCGATCGGCAAGATCGATCCGACGATTGCGATCCATCCGATCGGTGACGATCCGATGGTTGTGATCGATCCAAGCCATGATCCCGATCAGTGATGATCGATCCGATAGTTGCGATCCATCCGATCGGCGATGATCCAATGGTTGCGATCAATCGGACGGTTATGATCCATCCGATCGGCGATGATCCGACGGTTGCGATCCATCCGATCGGCGACGATCCGATGGTGGCGATCGATCTAAACCATGATCCCGATCGGCGATGATCGATCCGATTGTTGCTATCCATCCAATCGGCAATGATCCAATGGTTGCGATCGATCCAAGCCATGATCCCGATCGGTAATGATCAATCGGACGGTTGCAATCCATCCGATCAGTGACGATCCGATGGTTGCGATCGATCCAAGCCATGATCCCATCGGCGATGATCGATCCGATAGTTGCGATCCATCGATCAGCGATGATCCAATGGTTGCGATCGATCCAAGCCATGATCCCGACCGGCGATGATCGATCGGACCATTGTGATCAGTCCGATCAGCGATGATCCGACGGTTGCAATTGATCCAAGCCATGATCCCGATCGGCGATGATAGATCCAACAATTGCGATCCATTCGATCAGCGATCATCCGACGATTGCGATCGATGCAAGCCATGATCCCAATATGCGATGATCGATATGATGGTTGTGATCCATCCGATCAGCGATGATCCAATGGTTGCGATTGATCCAAGCTATGATCCCAATCGGCGATGATCGATCCGATGGTTGCGATCCATCCGATCGGCAACAATCCGATGGTTGCGATCGATCTAAGTCATGATCCCGATCGGTGATGATCAATCCGACGGTTGCGATCCATCCGATCGGTGAAGTTTCGACTGTTGCAATCGATCCAAGCCATGATCCCCGATCCGCGATGATCGATTGGACCGTTGCGATCAATTTGATCGGTGATGATTCGATGGTTGCGATCGATCCAAGCCATGAAACTGATCGGCAAGGATCGAACCGACGGTTGCGATCCATCCGATCGGCGACGATCGACGGTTGCGATCGATCTAAGCCATGATCCGATCAGCAATGATCGATCCGACGGTTGCGATCCATCCGATCGACGAAGATCCGACTGTTGCGATCGAGCCAAACCATGATCCCGATCGGCGATGATCGATTGGACCGTTGCGATTAATTCGATCGCCGACGATTCAACGGTTGCGATCGATCGAAGCCATGAACCCGATCGGCGATGATCGATCCGACGGTTGCGATCCATCCGATCGGCGATGATCCGACGATTGTGATTGATCCAAGCTGTGATCCCGATCAGCGATGATCGATCCGACGGTTGCAATACGGATCGGCGATGATCCGACTGTTGCGATAGATCCAGGCCATGATCCCGATCGGCAATGAGCAATCCGACGGTTGCGATCCATCCGATCGGCGATGATCCAATGGTTGCGATCGATCCAAGCCATGATATCGATCGACGATGATCGATCTGACGATCGCGATCCATCAGATTGGCGATGATCCGATGGTTGCGATCGATCAAAGCCATGATCCTGATCGATCCGACGGTTGCAATCCATTCGATCGGTGACGATCCGACGGTTGCGATCCATTCGATCGGCGAAGATCCGACGGTTGCAATCAATCCAAGCCATGATCCTGATTGGCGATGATCGATGAAACTGTTGCGATCAATCCTATCGGCGTCGATCCCATGGTTGCGATCGATCCAAGCCATGATCCCGATCGTGGATGATCGATCCGACTATTGCGATCCATTCGATCAGCGACGATCCAACGGTTGCGATCGATCCAAGCCACGATCCCGATCAGCATCATCAATCCGACGGTTGCGATCCATCCGATCGGCGATGATCCGACGGTTGCGATTGATCCAAGCCATAATCTCAATCGGCGATGATCGATCCGACGGTCGCGATCCATCCGATCCGCGACAATCCGATAGTTGTGATCGATCCAAGCCATGATCCCGATCGGCGATGATCGATCGGACCGTTGCTATCCATCCTATCAGCTACGATCTGGTGGTTGTGATCGATTGAAGCCATGATCTCGATCGGCGATGATCGATCGGACCGTTGCTATCCATCCTATCGGCTACGA
>UESW01001828.1:235684-266472 GCA_900491605.1 Calamus simplicifolius
ATGATCCCGATCTGCGATGATCGATCCGACGGTTGCAATCCTTTCAATCAGCGACGATCCGATGGTTACGATCGATCCAAGCCATGATCTCGATCGGCGATGATCGATCCGATGATTGCGATCCATCCAATCGGCGATGAACAGACGGTTGCGATCATTCCAAGCCATGGTCCCGATCGGTGATGATCGATCCGATGGTTGCGATCCATCCGATCGGCGACGATCCAACGGTTGCGATCGATCCAAGCCATGATCCCGATCGTGGATAATTGATTCGACTGTTGCGATCCATTCGATCGGCGATGATCCGACGGTTGCGATCGATCCAAGCCATGATCCCGATCGGTGATGATCTATCCGACAGTTGCTATCAATCCGATCGACGATGATCCGATGATGCGATCGATCCAAGCCATGATCCCGATCGGCGATGATCAATCCGATGGTTGCGATCCATCCGATCGGCGAAGATCCGACGGTTGCGATCGATCCAAGTCATGATCCTAATCGGCGATGATCAATGAAACTATTGCGATCAATCCGATCGGTGTCGATCCGACGGTTGCAATCGATACAAGCCAAGATCCAATCGGCGATGATCGATCGGACCGTTGCGATCCATCTGATCGGCTATGATCCGGCGGTAGCAATCGATCCAGGCCATGATCTCGATCGGCGATGATCGATCGAATGGTTGCGATCCATCCGATCGGCGACGATCCGACGGTTGTGATCGATCCAAGCCATGATCCCGATCGGTGATGATCGATCCGACGGTTGCGATCCTTCCGATCAGCGATGATCCGATGGTTACGATCGATCCAAGACATGATCTCGATTGGCGATGATCGATCCGATTGTTGCGATCCATCCGATCGGCGATGAACCGACGGTTGCGATCATTCCAAGCTCTGATCTCGATCTGTGATAATCGATCCGACAGTTGCAATATATCCGATCGACGACGATCCGATGGTTGTGATCGATCCAAGCCATGATCCTGATCATCGATGATAGATCCGACGGTTGCGATCCATCCGATCGACGACGATCCGATGGTTGTGATCGATCCATGACATGATCTCGATCTGTGATGATCGATCGGACTATTGCAATCCATCCGATCGATAATAATCGATCCGACGATTGTGATCCATCCAATCGACGACGATCCAACGGTTGCGATCAATCCAAGCCATGATCCCGAGGGGCGATGATCGATCGGACCGTTATGATCCATCCGATCGGCGACGATCAGATGGTTACGATTGATCGAAGCCATGATCCTGATCGATCCGACGGTTGCTATCCATCCGATCGGCGATGATCCGACGGTTGCAACCCATTCGATCGGCGAAGATCCGACGATTGCGATCAATCCAAGCCATGATCCTGATCGGCGATGATCGATGAAACTGTTGCGATTAATCCTATCGGCGTCGATCTGACAGTTGCAATCGATCCAAGCCATGATCTCGATCGGCGATGATCGATCCGACGGTTGCGATCCATCAGATTTCACGACGATCACACGGTTGTGATCGATCCAAGCCATGATCCCGATCAGCGATGATCGATTCGAAAAGGTTGTGATCCAATCGATCGGTGACAATCCGACGGTTGCGATCAATCCAAGCCATGATCCCAATCGACGATGATCGATCCGATGGTTGCGATCCATCCGATCGATGACGATCGATGGTTGCGATCGATCCAAGCCATGATCCTGATCGGCGATGATCGATCCTATGGTTGCGATCCATCCAATTGGCGAAGATCCGACGATTGCGATCGATCTAAGCCATGATCCTGATCGGCGATAATTGATGAAACTATTGCGATCAATCCGATCGGCGTCGATCCGACGGTTGCAATCGATCCAAGCCATGATCTCGATCGCAATGATCGATCGGACCATTGCGATCCATCCGATCGGCTATGATCCGGCGGTTGTGATAGATCCAAGCCATAATCTCGATCGGCAAGGATCGATCGGACGGTTGTGATCCATCTGATTAGCGATGATCCGATGGTTGCGAATCGATCCAAGCCATGATCCCGATCGGCGATGATCGATCCGATGGTTGGGATCCATCCAATCGGTGAAGATCCGACTGTTGCGATCGATCCAAGCCATGATCCCAATCGGTGAAGATCCAATGGTTGCGATCGATCCAAGACATGATCTCAATCTGCGATGATCGATCCGACTGTGCGATCCATCCGATCAGCGATGATCCGATGGTTGCGATCGATCCAAGCCATGATCCCGATCGGCGATGATCTATCGACGGTTGCAATCCATCCAAATGGCGACGATCCCACGGTTGTGATCGATCTAAGCCATGATCTCGATCAGCGATGATCGATCCGACGGTTGCAATCCATTCGATCGGCGAAGATCCGATGGTTGCGATCGATCCAAGCAATGATCCCAATCGGCGATGATCGATCAAACCGTTGCGATCAATCCGATCGGTGACGATCCGACGGTTGCGATCGATCCAAGTCGTGATCCGATCAGCGATGATCGATCCATGGTTGCAATACATCCGATCGGCAATGATCCGATGGTTGCGATCGATCCAGCCATGATTCCGATCATCGATGATCGATCCAACGGTTGTGATCCATCCGATCGGCGATGATCCAACGGTTACGATCGATCCAAGCCATGATACCGATCGGATGATCAATCTGATGATTGCGATCCATCCGATTGGCGATGATCCGATGGTTGCGATCGATCGAAGCTATGATCCTGATCGATCCGATGGTTGCGATCCATCCGATCGGCAACGATCCGACGGTTGTGATCCATCCGATCGACGAAGATCCTACGGTTGTGATCCATCCGATCCGACGGTTGCGATCGATCCAATCCATGATCCCGATTGGCGATGATCGATCCGATGGTTGCGATCCATCCGATCGGTGATGATATCCGATGGTTGCGATCGATCGAAGCCGTGATCCCGATCGGCGATGATCAATCCGACGGTTGCGATCCATCCGATCGGTGATGATATCTGACGGTTTTCGATCGATCCAAGCCATGATCCCAATCGCCGATGATCGATCCGACGGTTGCAATCCATCCGATCAGTGATGATATCCGATGGTTAAGATCGATCCAAGCCATGATCCCGATCGGCGATAATCGTTTTGACGATTGCGATCCATCCGATCGGCAACGATCTGATGGTTGCGATCGATCCAAGCCATATTCCGATCGGAGATGATCGATCGGACCGTTGCAATCCATTCGATTGGTGACGATCCAACGGTTGCGATCGATTCAATCCATGATCCCGATCGGCGATGATCGATCCGATGGTTGCGATCCATCCGATCGGCGATAATATCTGGCGGTTGCGATCGATCCAAGTCATGATCCCGATCGGCGATGATCAATCGGACCATTGCAATCCATCCTATCATCAATGATCCGACGATTACGATCGATCCAAGCCATGATCCCGATCGGCGATGATCGATCCGATAGTTGTGATCCATCCAATCGGCAATGATATCCAACGGTTGCGAGCGATCCAAGCCATGATCTCGATCAGCAATGATTGATCAGACCATTGCGATCCATTCGATCAGCGATGCTCTGATGGTTGCGATCGATCCAAGCCATGTTTCCGATCGGCGATGATCGATCCGACAATTGCGATCCATCCGATCGGCGACAATATCTGACGGTTATGATCGATCCAAGCCATGATCCCGATCAGCGATGATCGATCCGACGGTTGTGATCCTTTCCGATCGACAACGATATGACGGTTGCGATCGAACCAAGCCATGATCCCGATCGACAATGATCGATCGGACCATTGCAATCCAACCGATTGGCGACAATCCGACGGTTGCGATCGATCCAAGCCATGATCTTGATCGGCGATGATCGATCCGACGGTGGCGATCCATCCGATCGACGACGATATCTGACGGTTGCGATCGATCCAAGCAATGATCTTGATCGGCGAAGATCGATCGGACCGTTGCAATTCATCCGATCGGCGATGATCCGACGGTTGCGAACGATGCAAGCCATGATCCCAATCGGTGATGATCGATCTGACGATTGCGATCCATCCGATCGGCGATGATATCGATGGTTGCGATCGATCGAAGCCGTGATCCCGATCGGCGATGATCAATCCGACGGTTGCGATCCATCCGATCGGCGATGATATCTGACGGTTTCGATCGATCCAAGCCATGATCCCAATCGCCGATGATCGATCCGACGGTTGCAATCCATCCGATCAGTGATGATATCCGATGGTTAAGATCGATCCAAGCCATGATCCCGATCGGCGATAATCGTTTTGACGATTGCGATCCATCCGATCGGCAACGATCTGATGGTTGCGATCGATCCAAGCCATATTCCGATCGGAGATGATCGATCGGACCGTTGCAATCCATTCGATTGGTGACGATCCAACGGTTGCGATCGATTCAATCCATGATCCCGATCGGCGATGATCGATCCGATGGTTGCGATCCATCCGATCGGCGATAATATCTGGCGGTTGCGATCGATCCAAGTCATGATCCCGATCGGCGATGATCAATCGGACCATTGCAATCCATCCTATCATCAATGATCCGACGATTACGATCGATCCAAGCCATGATCCCGATCGGCGATGATCGATCCGATAGTTGTGATCCATCCAATCGGCAATGATATCCAACGGTTGCGAGCGATCCAAGCCATGATCTTGATCAGCAATGATTGATCAGACCATTGCGATCCATTCGATCAGCGATGCTCCGATGGTTGCGATCGATCCAAGCCATGTTTCCGATCGGCGATGATCGATCCGACAATTGCGATCCATCCGATCGGCGACAATATCTGACGGTTGTGATCGATCCAAGCCATGATCCCGATCAGCGATGATCGATCCGACGGTTGTGATCCTTTCCGATCGGCAACGATATGACGGTTGCGATCGAACCAAGCCATGATCCCGATCGACAATGATCGATCGGACCATTGCAATCCAACCGATTGGCGACAATCCGACGGTTGCGATCGATCCAAGCCATGATCTTGATCGGCGATGATCGATCTGACGGTGGCGATCCATCCGATCGACGACGATATCTGACGGTTGCGATCAATCCAAGCAATGATCTTGATCGGCGAAGATCGATCGGACCGTTGCAATTCATCCGATCGGCGATGATCCGACGGTTGCGAACGATGCAAGCCATGATCCCAATCGGTGATGATCGATCTGACGGTTGCGATCCATCCGATCGGCGATGATATCCGATGGTTGCGATCGATTCAAGCCATGATCCCGATCGGCGATGATCGTTCTGACGGTTGCAATCCATCAGATCAGCAATTATACGACGGTTGCGATTGATCCAAGTCATGATCCCGATCAGCGATGATTGATCGGACCGTTGCGATCCATCCAATCAGCGATGATTCGACGGTTGCGATCGATCCAAGCCACGATCCCGATCGTCGATGATCGATCCGACGGTCGCGATCCATCCGATCGGCTATGATCCGGCGGTTGCGATCGATCCAAGCCATGATCTCGATCGGCGATGATCGATCGAACGGTTGCGATCCATCCGATCGGCAATGATACGACGGTTGCGATCATTCCAAGCCATGGTCCCGATCGGTGATGATCGATCTGACGGTTGTGATCCATCCGATCGGTGAAGATCCGATGGTTACGATCGATCCAAGCTATGATCCTGATCGGCGATGATCGACGAAACTATTGTGATCAATCCGATCGGCATTGATCCGATGGTTGCAATCGATCCAAGCCATGATCCCGATCGGCGATGATCGATCGGCCAGTCGCGATCCATCCGATCGGCGACGATCCGACGGTTGTGATCGATCCAAGCCATAATCCCGATCTGCGATGATCGATCCGACGGTTGCGATCCTTCCGTTCAGCGACGATCCGATGGTTACGATTGATCCAAGCCATGATCTCGATCGGCGATGATCGATCCGATGGTTGCGATCCATCCGATCGATGACGATCCAATGGTTGCGAACGATCAAAGTCATGATCCCGATCGGCGATGATCGATCGGACCGCTATGATCCATTCGATCGGTTACGATCCGATGGTTGCGATCGATCCAAGACATGATCTCGATCGGCGATGATCGATCCGACTGTTGTGACCAATCCGATCGGCGATAAACCGACGATTGCGATCATTCCAAGCTATGGTCCCGATCGGCGATGATCGATCTAATGGTTGTGATCCATCCAATCGGCGATGATCCAATGGTTGCAATCGATCTAAGCCATGATCCTAATCATGGATGATCGATCCAACTGTTGCGATCCATTCGATCGGTGACGATCTGACGGTTGCGATCGATCCAAGCCATGATTCTTATCGGCGATGATCGATCCGATGGTTGCGATCCATCCAATCGGTGACGATCCGACGGTTGCGATCGATCCAAGCCATTGTCCTGATAGGAGATGATCGATCGGACCGTTGCGATCCATTCGATTAGCGACGATCCAACGGTTGCGATCGATCCAATCCATGATCCCGATTGGCGATGATCGATCCGATGGTTGCGATCCATCCGATCGGTGATGATATCCGATGGTTGCGATCGATCGAAGCCGTGATCCCGATCGGCGATGATCAATCCGACGGTTGCGATCCATCCAATCGGCGATGATATTCGACGGTTTCGATCGATCTAAGCCATGATCCCAATCGCCGATGATCGATCCGACGGTTGCAATCCATCCGATCGACGATGATATCCGATGGTTAAGATCGATCCAAACCATGATCCCGATCGGCGATAATCGTTTTGACGATTGCGATCCATCCGATCGGTAACGATCCGATGGTTGCGATCAATCCAAGCCATATTCCGATCGGAGATGGATCGATCGGACCGTTGCGATCCATTCGATCGGTGACAATCCAACGGTTGTGATCGATTCAATCCATGATCCCGATCGTCGATGATCGATCTGATGGTTGCGATCCATCCAATCGGCGATGATATCTGGCGGTTGCGATCGATCCAAGTCATGATCCCGATCGGCAATGATCAATCGGACCATTGCAATCCATCCTATCATCAATGATCCGACGATTGCGATCGATCCAAGCCATGATCCCGATCGGCGATGATCAATCCGACAGTTGCGATCCATCCAATCGGCAATGATATCCGATGGTTGCGAGCGATCCAAGCCATGATCTCGATCAGCAATGATTGATCGGATCATTGCAATCCATTCGATCAGCGATGCTCCGATGGTTGCGATCGATCCAAGCCATGATCCCGATCGGCGATAATCGATCCAACAATTGCGATCCATCCGATCAGCGACGATATCTGACGGTTGCGATCGATCCAAGCCATGATCCCGATCGGCGATGATCGATCCGACGGTTGCGATCCTTTCCGATTGGCGATGATATGACGGTTGCGATCGAACCAAGCCATGATCCCGATCGATAATGATCGATCGGACCATTGCAATCCAACCGATTGGCGACAATCCAACGGTTGCGATCGATCCAAGCCATGATCTTGATCGACGATGATCGATCCGACGGTGGCGATCCATCCGATCGACGATGATATCTGACGGTTACGATCGATCCAAGCAATGATCCCGATCGGCGAAGATCGATCAAACCATTGCAATTCATCTGATCGGCGATGATCCGACGGTTGCGAACGATGCAAGCCATGATCCCGATCGGTGATGATCGATCCGACGGTTGCAATCCATCCGATCGGCAATGATATCCGATGGTGGCGATCGATCCAAGCCATGATCCCGATCGGCGATGATCGATTGGACCGTTGGGATCCATTCGATCATCGATGATCCGATGATTGCTATCAATCCAAGCCTTGATCCTAATCGGCAATGATCGATCCGACGGTTGCGATCCATCCAATCAGTGACGATATCCGACGGTTGCGATCGAACCTAGCCATGATCCCGATCAGCGAGGATCGATCTGACGGTTGCGATCCATCCAATCGACGATGATCCGATGATTACGATCAATCCAAGCCATGATCCCGATCGGCGATGATCGATCCAACCATTGCGATCCATCTGATCGTCGATGATCCGACGATTGTGATACAAGCCATGATTCCGATCAGTGATGATCGATCCGACTTTTACGATCCATCCGATTGGTGATGATATTCGATGGTTGCAATCGATCCACGTCATGATCATGATCGGCGATGATCGATCCGACGGTTGCGATCCATCCGATCGGCGATGATATCCAACGGTTGCGATCGATCCAAGCCATGATCTTGATCGGCGATGATCAATCCGATGTTGCGATCCATCTGATCGGCGACGATACGACGGTTGCGATTGATCCAAGCCATGATCCCGATCGGTGATGATCGATCGGACCATTAAGATCCAAACGATCGGCGATGATCCGATGGTTGCGATCGATCCAAGCCATGATTCTGATTGGCGATGATCGATCCGACGGTTGCGATCAATCCGATCGGCGACGATATCCGACGGTTGCGATAGATCCAAGCCATGATCCCGATCGGCGATGATCGATCGGACCGTTGCGATCCATCCGATCATCGATGATCCGACTATTGCGATCGATCCAAGCCATGATCCCGATCAGCGATGATCGATCCGACGGTTGCGATCCATCCGATCGGTGATGATATCCGAGAATGTTTAAGACTATGTATTGAATGTTTTGTAATATTTGACATGAGTCAGGTTTTCTATTTGAGCTTGAGACCTAAATATTTTGTATGAATGATATTAGTATGGATGAAGTACTCACCTTATCTTAATGAATTATGCTTTGAATTCTTTTACATTTCTTCAATCATCTTTTTGATCAATGACAAAAAGAGGAAGAAGAATAATGCATAAATTGAGAAAATGGAGAAAATAATACACTCCATATATTCAGGGGGAGATTAATTATTAATTGTTGATAGGGGGAGAAAATTTATTGCAATGAATTAGAGAAAAGAATTCCCTAATACATTCTATGCATTCTACATTCCTGTTTATTTAAATATTTCCTATAGTTTTCTACATACTTAAGGGTTTTGTCATCATCAAAAAGGGGATGATTGTTAGCCCTAAATTGATTTTGCTGATTACAAAATAATTAAGTAAAGACTAATTTTATTTATTGTGAAAACTAAGATTAATGCAGGAAAGTACAGGTGCCTTACAAATGAGCCTTATCAAGCAAACATTTCATGGAAGAATACCCCAGCCGTTTTCCCTCTTATAAGCTACTTGGATAATTAACTTATTGTGCCTTGGAGCTAGCTATGTTGCTTTACTAGTTAGCTATTTTGGCTTGGTGCTGTGCCTAGCCGAATTCATAGTGAATATAGTTAGCTTGTGGGAGCTAGCTTATCTTCTCTCTTAGCTAGCTTATCTCCCTTGCTAGCTAGCTATTTTCCATGCCATAAGCCTAGCAGAACCATGCTTTCTCTTAGCTAACTGGGGAGCTAGCTTGTCTTCCTTCTTAGCTAGCTGAGTTCCCTCTTTAGTTAGCTATTTTTTCTTCTGCTATAGTGCTGGCAGAATGCATGTTAAATCGAGTTAGCTGGTTAGTTAACTTATCTCCTCTCCTAGCTAGCTAAATGCATTTGTTAGCTAACACTACTTTTCTCTTGCCTTTAGCCTAGCCGAATGCATAGTAAATTTAGTTAACTGGTTAGCTAACTTTCCTCCTCTCTTAGCTAGCTGGATGTATACTTTAGTTTACTACTTTTTCTCTATTGTAGTGTTGGCCGAACCATGTTTGGATTTAGTTAAGTTTAACCCTTGGTAAGAACTAAGATGGGAGGGATGAGAGCTTCTCTCTCTAATTTTTCTCTCTCTTGTTCTTCCGCTCTTGTTTTTATTTTTATTTTCTGGTAGCTATGGAGGATTCTCATGGAGTCCCTGTCTCTCTTGCAATCCGGGGTTTTGCTCCGGAGATCTTAGAGGGAGGTATAGCTTTGGATAATGACTCTTCGGTATCCTCATCTATTCCTATTCCCCCCACTGTTTCAAGTAAGCCGAATGGGAAGGAAGCAGCTCAGTGCTTGTCCCATTCACTTGCCTCATCTTCGAGCATTGGTGCTGCAACCTCAGATGTTCCGCCCAGTTCAAAGAATTTGGAAGGGAAATCTACTGCTCAAGATCTGGTCCAAGCTTCGAAGGAGGAGAAAGACCTTCTTTTCAGCTCCAATGGGATTGCTGCTACAATGAAGGAAAAGCTGAGTTATGTCCACCGTGGGATCTCCAATCAAGAAGAAGAAGCTGAGATAAATGCCATGGTTGCAAGGAACAAGCCCCCAGGTGATGTCTTAACCTCAGCTTCTCAATCTCGATTTGCTGTGAATTCGGTGGCTCCTTGCTCCATGCCCGATCAGTTGTTGATGAAATGCCACAATGCCTCTCAAGCTCCCTTTTACCCGGTCCATTCCATTCCACATAATAGAAGGACCGATGGGCAGCAATTTCAATCGGAGGTTGTTCCAACTTTTGGACAAATCTCTTTACCCAAGGTGCAAAAAGCTGCCGCTCCTTTTCTTGAAACCAACCAGTACCTGGCAAGTTCAAAATTTGAAACTATTGACCCAAATTTCCTGCCTCTTTCATACTCTTCAAATCCTGCGGCTGTGCAGCATCTTCCAGCTCACCAGAATGTGATTTCTGGCCTTGCTCATGATGCTGTTGATGGAAAGAGCAAGGCACAATCTAGCTGGGCTTCTTTAGTCAAAGATGCCCCCTCTAATTTGCAGCTTACTTACATTAAGCCTATCTCCCTTACTAATGAGGGTAAAATCAGAATTAAACTCCCTCCCTCAGTTGCTCAAAAGGGTGCCACCATTTGGGAAAATACCTTGGTTGGTTTCTTCCTTGACAAGCTGCCGTTTTCTCTTGTTCAAGCTTGTGCTAAGAGGCATTGGGGAAATAATGGCCTGATAGAAGTCTTATGCAATGGAAATGGATTCTTTTTCTTCAAATTTTCTGATTCGAGCAGATCATTGGAAGCTCTGGAAGGAGGACCTTGGTACTTTGGAAGCAGACCTATTTTCTTAAAGGCTTGGAGTCCTTGTATGAACTTATCTAAGGATGGCTGTAAAAAAGTTCCAATATGGGCTCATTTCTATAATGTCCCATTAGAGTATTGGACAGATGATAAGATGACTACCTCCTTAAAGCGTTTAAATTACGCCAGAATTTGCATTGAGATCAGTATTGAAGACTCTCTCGCATTTGATATCGAAATGGAGGATGGAAGTTTAATGGAAATCCATATTGAATATAATTGCATCCCTAAGAAATGCTCGGTATGCAAGGAGTTTGGACATCTATCCAAAAATTGCAAGAAGGCCAGCCATCTAGTATGGGCTCCGAAATCATCCCAATCTGCTTCCAAACCACATTTAGATGGGTGATTGGAAGCATGTGAAGAGTCATGGAAAGGAAGTGGTGGTTGATCAAGCTTCTCCTTCAATTGTTCAAACAAATAGTGTACCCTCTGCTAGTGGAATATGCAGAACCACTAACTCCTATGAGATCCTCCAATTGGATAAAGATCTAAATGCAGCTAGAGATGATAATTTAGCTCAATTTTACGCATCTCGGGTAGAGTCAATAGCTGAAGACAAAGATGAAATAGAGGGCCTGATGAATGAAATGAATGCTACAGAAGCTGCTGTTATCTGCAGCACTGAGGAGGCTGCGCCCAATATTGATAATGAGGATTCCTCTCCTACATCGTCTACTCCAAGCACTCCTCTTCTAGCAAGGAAGCTGATTATGATAGATGAAGTTGAGAAAAAGCTAGGAAAGAAGAAAAAGGAAAAGAAGAAGAATGGGAGTTCTGGAAACTCCAGGGGGAAATTCTCAAAGAAATTCACATGATCAAGTTAGCTTCCTGGAATATTCGGGGTCTTAATGATCCCTCTAAGCACGCGGAGGTTCGTAATCTTGTTCATTCTCACAAACTCTCTTGTATAGCTCTTCTTGAGACTAAGATTAAAGCTTGTAATAAAGAGAAGATTGAGATGAGCCTTTTCAAGGGTTGGCATTGCACTCTAACTATTATGATGGTGATGGCACTGGTAGGATATGGATCTGGTGGGACCCAAACAAACTTCTTGCTGATAGTGTTTCCTTGCATGACCAGATTATTCATCTATCTTTCACTATTCTTAATTCTGGTGACAAGTTTGCAGCATCTTTTGTTTATGGTTCAAATGATGTTACAGCTAGAAGACACCTTTGGAGTAATTTGAAGGATCAAGCTAACTCTTTCTCCCATCTGCGGGTAGAGTTCAGCTTATTCAATCTGTTCTTTTTAGTATCCAGTCTTTTTGGTGCGCCCATTTCATTCTTCCTGCCAAGGTCACCAAAACCATTGAGAGCATCCTTTCGGCTTTCCTCTGGAGCGGAGTCTCTATGAATCGTTATGGTGCTAAAGTAGCTTGGGCTGATATCTCCACTCCTAAAGCTGAAGGTGGTCTCGGGATTAAGAAAATTAAAGACTGGAATGTTGCCTCCATGACTCGATATGTATGGCTGTTATGCAATCCTTGCTCTTCTTCCTTATGGGCTACTTGGGTTAAGTTGAATCTGCTGCACAAGGAGCATTTCTGGGTTGCTAAAGTCCCTTGGAATTGCTCGTGGACTTGGAGGAGGCTTCTTAAAATTAGAGACAGAGTGAAGCCTTTCATCTCTGTGAAAGTTGGGAACGGCGAGAGTACCTCACTGTGGTTTGATGCCTGGAGACCTCAAGGCCCTATCTGTACCTCTCCTCATGCTAGAGTTATTTATGACTCGGGCCTCACCGCTGATGCAAAGGTTAGTGCTATTATCTCTTCTGGCTATTGGTTGTGGCCTCCTGCAGATTCTTATGAGCTGATTAGTCTCATAGAGGAATCTAGATCCCTTCATTTGCCCAACTGTTCTCATATTGATAAAGTGGAGTGGGACGGCTCCTTGGACTTCTCAATCAAAAAAGCTTGGAATGTCATCAGATCTCCTTCTAACCGAGTGCCTTGGGCTCACTTGGTTTGGTTCAAGCATCATGTCCCTAGGCACTCATTTATCCTCTGGCTTGCAATCCGTGGGAGGCTACCTTCTCAGGACCGGCTTTTATCATTCGGGTTGATTTGTCATATGAAGTGTGTTTTATGTCTTGTTGATGTGGAAGATCACAACCACCTCTTCTTTGATTGCCCATTCTCTTGTCGGGTTTGGACTGCTATTGCTTGTAAGTGCGATCTTTTGCCTTATCCTTATTCTTGGGAGACCCTGTGGCCGAGGCTGTGCTGTGATATAAAAGGATCTTCGCTTTTGTCCACTATTAGGAAGCTTGCCTTGGGAGTTACAATCTATTTCATATGGATGGAAAGAAACTCTCGCAAGCATGGCCGTATACTTCATAATGAGCGTGGAATCGTCACTTCAATCATGGACTCTATCAGGCAGAAGTTGGATGGCTCTAATTTCCCTTTTAATCCTGTAAATCTGCATCTGATTCAAAAATGGCAACTACCCGATACCCTTCTCCGATGACATCTAGATGCTGGGGATATTTTGATGTTGTCCTTCTTAGCTTTCATCTCGTGTGAGATGTCTTCACCTGTTTTTTAGGTTTCTACTTTTCTTACTTGTCTTATCCGGGGTATGCCCCGTTTTCTTGTACTTAACTCTCCTTTACTTATAAATTTCATACTTCACTTTTCAAAAAAAAAAAAGGAAACGATTTGTCCAGGTTTTGATCCTCCCCAAGATACGGTCAACCAGAGCATGGCAGTCACGAGCATTGAGTTTTGATGAAATGAGTGGAACACCCAGATATCTGATGGGAAAAGAGCCGAGAGGAAAACCCAAATGATTCAAAATATCTTGCTGCATGTGGCCTTTAACTCCCGATAGGAAAGTGGTGCTTTTGGAAACATTTGGGATAAGACCCGAGAGAGAGGAAAAAGTTGCAAGAGCATCTTTTACAACTTTAATAGAATTCAAGTCACCATGGCAAAAGATCATCAGATCATCGGCAAAACATAGATGAGAAATCTTGGATTTCCAGCATCTCCAGTGGAACTTAAATAAAGCGGAATCTCGAATTTTTCGGTCCAAAATACGAGAGAAGATATCCATGCATATAACAAATAAGTAAGGCGAGATAGGATCACCTTGACGAATACCTTTCCTTCCTTCAAAGAAGCCATTGAGCTCGCCATTGATTGCCACCGAGTATTTTGCAGAGGAAACACAGGTCCTGATCCATCCAATGAAATTGGAGGGAAAGCCGAGAAGCTGCAGAGAATCCCAAAGAAAATCCCATCTGACAGAGTCAAAAGCCTTCCTGAAATCAATCTTGAGAGCACATTTAGGAGAGGAAGAGGGGAGATGATAGCCTCTAACAAGCTCTTGAGCCATCAAAATATTATCGCCAATGTGCCTACCATGGACAAAATCCACCTTGATCTTAGAGCAATGCTTTAAATTGAACTTGATTGGGGTTTGATCAAAGTTTAATTGAATCCGATCTAACAATAGAATCCAGATTGGACTTGATTCAGATTTGATATAAGTTTGATCCAACTCAATCCTCGAGCAACGCTCTCAATTTGACTTGATTTGGGTTTGATCTATATTAGTCTAACCTTTTTTCTTTAAGCAATGCTGCGAATTAGACTTGATTCATGTAGATCTAATTTGATCTAACCTGGTCTTATTGCAATGCTTTAGATTCGACTTATTTTGGAATTTGATCTAAGTTTGGCTCGATCCAATCTTAGAGCATCATCACTTCCAATTGGACTTGACTCAGGTTTGATCTAAGTTTTATCCAATCCGAACTTAAAGCAACATTCCAAATTCAAATTTATTTAGCCTTGATTTGGCCCGATCTTGTAGCAACGCTCTAGATTGAACATCATTTAGCTTGATGTAGGTTAGATCTAGTCCAATAAGGCAAAAGATCGCACTTACAAGCAATAGCAGTCCAAACCCGACAAGAGAATGGGCAATCAAAGAAGAGGTGGTTGTGATCTTCCACATCAACAAGACATAAAACACACTTCATATGACAAATCAACCCGAATGATAAAAGCCGGTCCTGAGAAGGTAGCCTCCCATGGATTGCAAGCCAGAGGATAAATGAGTGCCTAGGGACATGATGCTTGAACCAAACCAAGTGAGCCCAAGGCACTCGGTTAGAAGGAGATCTGATGACATTCCAAGCTTTTTTGATTGAGAAGTCCAAGGAGCCGTCCCACTCCACTTTATCAATATGAGAACAGTTGGGCAAATGAAGGGATCTAGATTCCTCTCTGAGACTAATCAGCTCATAAGAATCTGTAGGAGGCCACAACCAATAGCCAGAAGAGATAATAGCACTAACCTTTGCATTAGCGGTGAGGCCCGAGTCATAAATAACTCTAGCATGAGGAGAGGTACAGATAGGGCCTTGAGGTCTCCAGGCATCAAACCACAGTGAGGTACTCTCGTCGTTCCCAACTTTCACAGAGATGAAAGGCTTCACTCTGTCTCTAATTTTAAGAAGCCTCCTCCAAGTCCACGAGCAATTCCAAGGGACTTTAGCAACCCAGAAATGCTCCTTGTGCAGCAGATTCAACTTAACCCAAGTAGCCCATAAGGAAGAAGAGCAAGGATTGCATAACAGCCATACATATCGAGTCATGGAGGCAACATTCCAGTCTTTAATTTTCTTAATCCCGAGACCACCTTCAGCTTTAGGAGTGGAGATATCAGCCCAAGCTACTTTAGCACCATAACGATTCATAGAGACTCCGCTCCAGAGGAAAGCCAAAAGGATGCTCTCAATGGTTTTGGTGACCTTGGCAGGAAGAATGAAATGGGCGCACCAAAAAGACTGGATACTAAAAAGAACAGATTGAATAAGCTGAACTCTACCCGCATATGAAAGGAAGCGATTGGTCCAGGTTTTAATTCTCCCCAAAATACGATCAACCAGAGCTTGACAATCACGAGCATTGAGCTTGGATGAAATGAGCGGGACCCCCAAGTATCTAATGGGAAATGAACCAAGTGGAAATCCCAGATGATTCAAAATATCTTGATGCATATGGCCTTTGACACCCGAAAGGAAAGTAGAGCATTTGTCCACATTTGGACTAAGACCCGAAAGGGAAGAGAAAGTAGCAAGAGCATCTTTCACAACTTGAATAGAATTCAGATCACCATGGCAAAAGATCATCAAGTCATCAGCAAAACAAAGGTGAGATAACTTAGATTTCCTGCATCTCCAGTGGTATCTAAAAAATGGAGACTCCTCAATTTTCCGGGACAAAATTCTAGAGAAGATATCCATACAGATAACAAATAAGTATGGAGAGATAGGATCACCTTGACGAATGCCTTTCCTCCCTTCAAAAAAACCATTGAGCTCACCGTTGATAGCCACCGAATATTTAGCAGAAGAGACACAGCTCCTGATCCAGCCAATGAAATTTGAAGGAAAACCAAGAAGCTGCAATGAGTCCCAGAGGAAGTCCCATCTAACAGAGTCGAAAGCCTTCCTTAGATCAATCTTGAGGGCACATTTAGGGGAAGATGAATGGAGATGATAGCCACGAACCAGCTCTTGAGCCATCAAGATATTATCACCAATCTGCCTGCCTTGGACAAAAGCAGCTTGGGCTTCATTAACAAAAGAAGGAAGAACTTCCTTTAACCGGTTAGCAAGCAGCTTAGTAATGCTCTTGTAAATAGTGTTGCAGCAGGAGATCGGCCTATAATCCTTTAGCTTTGAAGCATTAGGAACCTTGGGAATGAGAACAAGGATAGTGCAATTTACTTCCTTAAGAAGCAAACCATTAGCAAAGAAATCCTTGATAGCAGAAATCACCTCTTCACCCACAATGGACCAAGTCCTCTGATAGAAAAAGGCATTAAAACCATCCGGGCCAGGAGCTTTGTTTGGGTGAAGGCTGAATATAGAGTTCTTGATTTCATCATCAGAGAAAAGAAAACCCAATTTTCTGATTTGGTCAGAGTTTAGGACCTGATTCACGAAAGGCTTGAGAGACTCAATCCCTTCATAGGCGGTGGAACAGTCAGAACCCAGCAGTTGCTTGAAGAAAACGACCACCTCATGACTGATTTGAAGCTTGTCCCGGATCAAAGCTCCCGAAACATCTTGGATAGATAAAATCTTATTGACATTGTTCCTACTTTTGATGGAATTGAAAAAGAAAGCAGAATTTCGGTCCCCTTCCTGCAGCCACTGAATCCTACTCTTCTGCCTAGCATACGATTCCCTTCCCTTGCAGATTGAACTAATCCACATGCAGATTGAACTAATCCACTGGACAAATCGTTTCCTTTCTTATGCAGGTAGATTACAACTCATTCAGTCGGTTATTTTTAGTATCCAGTCATTTTGGAGCGCCCATTTTATTCTTCCAGCCAAAGTCACCAAAGCCATTGAAAGCATTCTCTCGGCTTTCCTCTGGTCCGGGGTCTCTTTGAAACGGTTTGGTGCTAAAGTTGCTTGGGCTGATCTTTCTACTCCTAAAGCTGAAGGAGGGTTGGGGATTAAGAAAATTAAAGACTGGAATGTTGCTTCTATGACTCGATATATTTGGCTCTTATGTCAGCCTCGCTCCAACTCCTTATGGGCAGCTTGGGTGAAGTTGAACCTGCTGCACAAGGAACAATTCTGGGTTGCTAAAGTTCCTTGGAATTGCTCTTGGACTTGGAGGAAGCTCCTGAAGATTCGGGATCGAGTGAAAGCTTTCATCTCTGTGAAAGTGGGGAATGGTGACAATACTTCACTTTGGTTTGATTCCTAGAGACCTCAAGGCCCTATCTGCTCCTCTCCTCATGCTAGAGTAATCTTCGACTCGGGTCTCACTATCGATGCAAAGGTTAGTGCCATTATTTCTTCTGGCAATTGGAATTGGCCTGCTGCAATCTCATATGAGCTGATTAGTCTGAAAGATGAATCAAGGTCCCTCCCTTTGCCCAACTGTTCTCAAATTGATAAAGTGGAGTGGGATAGTTCTAGTGATTTCACAATCAAAAAAGCTTGGAATGTTATAAGGACTCCTTCACAACGAGTTTCCTGGGCACATTTAATATGGTTCAATCATCATGTTCCTAGGCACTCCTTTTTTCTTTGGTTAGCAATCAGAGGAAGGCTCCCTACTCAAGATCGTCTTTTATCATTCGGGATTATCCGTCACATGACTTGCTATTTTTGTCAAGATGATGTGGAAGATCATAATCACCTCTTCTTTGACTGCCCATATTCTTTTCGGGTTTGGACTACTATTGCTCGTAAGTGTGATCTTTTGCATTGTCCTTCTACTTGGGAGAATCTGTGGCCGAGGCTTTGCTGTAATCTCAAAGGGTCCTCGCTTATTTCCACTATTAGGAGGCTTGCTTTGGGAGCTACACTATATTTCTTATGGTATGAAAGGAACTCTCGTAAGCATGGTCGCATTCTCCATAACGAACGAGGGCTCATCACTATAATCATGGACTCTATCAGGAGAAAACTGGATGGTATTGTATTTCCTCAAAACACAGCAAACCTCCATGTGATTCAAGTTTGGCATCTTCCCCCTACACTTCTTAGATGATATTCTGACATTGGTCTTATTATTCTGCTGTTAGCTTTGATAGCTGCTCTTTCCTCCTTTGGGTTGTTTCACCTTTTATTTAAGGTTGTCCTCTGATTCGGTGGTTGTATCTCCCACTGTTTGCTTCTTGTTTCCACAGGGGTATGCCCTTGTTTTCTTGTACTTATAACTTTTATCAATACATTTCATACTTTACCTTTCAAAAAAAAAAGATCAAGGTGGATTAAACTTAAAACAAACATGGATCAAATCAAATATGTAACATTGCGCTAAGATCGGGTTCGACTAAACTTTGATCAAATCAAAATTAAGTTCAATATGGAGCCTTGATCTTAGATTGAGCTAGATCAAACCAAGATCAAACCCAAATCAAGTCCAATGTAGAGCATTCCTCAAAGATCGTATTGGATCAAACTTATATCAATCTTGAATTAAGTGAAATATGCTGCATTCCTCCACGATAGATTTGGTTCAAACTCAAATCAAATATTATGAATCAAATGCAATTTAATGCATTGTTCCAAGATAGGGTCGGATCAAACTTAAGTCAAACCCAAATAAAGTTCAATATGGAGTAATTTCTCTAAGGTCAGGTTGGATCAATCTTAGCTCTAAGATGAATCAAGTTCAATAAGGAGTGATGCTGCATGATCAGGTTAGATCAAACATTAATCAAGTCCAATTTTTAGTGTTGCTCCAAGATTAGGCTCGATAAAATAAAGATAATACCCAAATCAAGTTTAATCAAGAGCATTGCACTAAGATTGGGTTTGATCAAACTTAGACTAAACTCGAATCAGATCAAATCTAACGCGTTGCCCTAAAATCGGGTTTGATAAAACAACAAAGCTAAATCAAGTCTATTTTAGAGTGTTGCTTCAAGTTAAACCCAAATCAGATCCCATCTAGACAATTGCTCCGAGATTGGGTCGGATAAAATTTACATCAAACATGAATCAACTTCAATTTAGAGTGTTGAATCAAGATATGGTTAAATCAAATTAAATCAAACACAAATCAAGTTCAATCTGCACTTATATAATATCGGGTTGGATAAAATTAAGATCAATCCTAAATAAAGTTAAATATAGAGCATTATTCTAAGATCGGGTTAGATGGAGCTAAGTTCAGACCCAAATAAAGTTCATTCTCGAGCGTTACACCAAGATTGGGTGAAATCAAACTAAAATCAAGTTCAATCGAAGCATTACTTGGATTAGATCTAACCTACATCAAGCTAAATGAAGTTCAATCTGGAGCGTTGCTACAAGATCGGGCCAAATTAAGGCTAAATCAATTTGAATTTGGAATGTTGCTCTAAGTTCGGATCGAATCAAACTTAGATCAAACCTTCTGAGTCAAGTCCAATTGGAAGTGATGCTCCAAGATCGGGTCGAGCCAAACTTAGATCAAATTTCAAAATAAGTCCAATCTAAAGCATTGCAACAAGACCAGGTTAGATCAAATTAGATCCACATGAATCAAATCTAATTTGCAGCATTGCTCTAAGAAAAGGTTGGATCAAACCCAAACCAAGTCAAATCGAGAGCGTTGCTCGAGGATCGAGTTGGATCAAACTTATATCAAACCCAAATCAAGTCCAATCTGGATTCTATTATTGTTATATCGAACTCAATCAACCTTTGATCAAACCCCAATCAAGTTCATTTTAAAGCATTGCTCTAAGATCAGGGGGTGGATTAAACTTAAATCGGACCTGGAACAAATCAAATATGTAACATTGCTCTAAGATCAGGTTCAACTAAACTTTGATCAAATCGGAATTAAGTTCAATATGGAGCCTTGATCTTAGGTTGAGCTTGATCAAACCAAGATCAGGCACAAATCAAGTCCGATGTAGAGCATTCCTCAAAGATCGTATTGGATCAAACTTATATCAATCTCGAATTAAGTGAAATATGCTGCATTCCTCCAAGATTGATTTGGTTCAAACTCAAATCAAATATGAATCAAATGCAATTTAATGCATTGTTCCAAGATAGGGTCGGATCGAACTTAGGTCAAACCCAAAATAAAGTTCGATATGGAGCATTTCTCTAAGGTCGGGTTGGATCAATCTTAGCTCTAAGATGAATCAAGTTCAATATGGAGTGATGCTGCATCATGATCAGGTTAGATCAAACACTAATCAAGTCTAATTTTGAGTGTTGCTCTAAGATTAGGCTCGATGAAGTTAAAGATAATACCCAAATCAAGTTTAATCGAGAGCATTGCACTAAGATTGGGTTTGATCAAACTTAGAATAAACCCAAATCAGATCAAATCTAAAGCGTTGCCCTAAAATCAGGTTTGATAAAACAACAAACATAAATCAAGTCTTTTTTAGAGTGCTGCTTCAAGATCGGGTTTGTTCAAACCAAGATGGAGCCCAAATTAAGTATAATATGAAGCATTGCTTCGATATCAATTTAGATCAAACTCTGATCGAACCTGAATCAAGTTAAATTAGGAGCATCGTTCGAAGATCAAGTTAGGTCAAACCCGAATCGAGTTCAATTTAGAGTGTTACTCCATGATTAGTTCAGATCAAATAAGATAAAGCCCGAATCAATTTCAATCTAAAACATTATAATGTGATCGGCCTAGATCAAACTTTGATCTCTTTTCATTTGATCGAACCTGAATCAAGTCCAATCTAGAGCAATGCTCCTTTTTTTTTTTTGTAAAGTAAAGGTGAGAACTATATTGACAAAAGGATTTAAAGTACATGATCACGGGGCATACCCCGGAAGATACAAGTAGCAAGCAGTGGGAGTTTTAACCACCAAAACGGAAAGACAACCTCATACAATGGGAAAGGCAACCCAAAGGAGGAAGGAGCAGCTATCGAGGCTAACTACAAAAACCAAGATCAATAAGATCGAAGACAGATAATCATCTCAGAAGGGTAGGGGGAAGATCCCAAACTTGAATCACATGGAGATTTGCTGTATTTCGAGGAAATTCAGCACCATCCAGTTTTCTCCTGATAGAGTCCATGATTATAGTGACGAGCCCTCTTTCATTTTGGAGAATGCAATCATGTTTACGAGAGTTCCTTTCATACCATATGAAGTACACAGTGGCTCCCAAAGCAAGTCTCCTAATAGTCGAAAGAAGCGAGGACCCTCTAAGTGTCCTGCAGAGCCACGGCCTCAGATTCTCCCAAGTAGAAGGAAAGTGCAATAGTTCACATTTACAAGCAATTGTAGACCAAACCCGAAACGAATATGGGCAGTCAAAGAAAAGATGATTGTGGTCTTCCACATCATCATGACAGAAATAGCAAGTCATATGATTGATTATCCCGAATGATAACAGCCGGTCTTGAGTGGAGAGCCTTCCTCTAATTGCTAACCAAAGAATGAAGGAATGCCTTGGAACATGATGCTTAAACCATAACAAGATTGCCCAGGGAACTCGATGTGAAGGATTCCTAATAACATTCCAGGCTCTTTTGATAGTGAACACACTAGAACCATCCCATTCTACTTTATCAATTTGTGAACAGTTGGGTGAAGGGAGGGATCTTGATTCATCTTTCAGAGTAATGAGCTCATATGAATTAGCAATAGGCCAATTCCAATTGCCTGAAGAAATAATGGCACTAACCTTAGCATCTTTAGTGAGTCCCGAGTCGAAGATGACTCTAGCATGAAGAGAAGAGCAAATAGGGCCTTGAGGTCTCCAGGAATCGAACCAAAGTGAGGTATTGTCACCATTCCCCACTTTCACAGAGATGAAGGCTTTCACTCTATCCCGAATCTTGAAAAGTCTCCTCCAAGTCCAGGAGCAATTCCAAGGGACTTTAGCCACCCAGAAGTGTTCTTTGTGCAGCAAGTTCATCTTCACCCAAGCAGCCCATAAAGAGTTAGAGCAAGGTTGACATAGGAGCCAAATGTAACGAGTCATTGAAGCAACATTCCAATCTTTAATCTTCTTTACCCCCAGACCTCCTTCAGCTTTAGGAGTAGAGAGATCAGCCCAAGCTACTTTAGCCCCAGATCGTTTCAGAGAAACCCCATTCCAGAGGAAAGCCGAGAGAATTCCTTCTATGGCTTTGGTGACTTTAGCTGGTAGAATAAAATGGGCACTCCAATACGATTGGATACTGAAAATAACCGACTGAATGAGTTGCAGCCTACCAGCATAAGACAGAAATCGGTTTGTCCAAGTCTTGATCCTCCTCAAGAGCAATGCTCCACAAGATTAGTTTGAATGAAACGAAGATCAAACTTGAATTTAGTTCAATATGCTGCATTTGTTTAAAAATTGGGTTAGATCAAACCAATGTCAATTCTGAATCAAGTCGAATCTCGGGCATTGGCACAAGTTCGGGTTAGATCAAACTAAGATCGGACCCAAATAAAATCTCATACGGAGCGTTGCTCCAAGATTGAAATTAGATCAAACTTAAATCAAACATGAGTCAAGTCCAACGTGGAGCATCGTTTCAAGATTGTGTTGGATCAAACTTAGATCAAACCTCAATTAACTACAATCTCGAGCATTCCTCCAATATTGATAGATCAAAGTTAGATCAAATTAGACCAAATTCAAATCAAGTACAATCTAGAGAGTTACTTAGAGATATTTTTCAACACTGGGTTGAACCAAGTTCAAGTTAAACCCAAATCAGATCAATCCGATCGGCATCGATCCGATGGTTGCAATCGATCCAAGCCATGATCCCGATCGACGATGATCGATCGGACCGTTGCGATCCATCCGATCGGCTATGATCCGGCGGTTGCGATCGATCCAAGCCATGATCTCGATCGGTGATGATCGATCGGACGGTTGCGATCCATCTAATCGGCGACGATCCGACGGTTGCGATCGATCCAAGCCATGATCTCGATCGGCGATGATTGATCCGATGGTTGCGATACTTCCGATCAGGATGATCCGATGGTTGCGATTGATCCAAGCCATGATCTTGATCGGCGATGATCGATCCGACGGTTGCGATCCATTCGATCGATGATGATCCCACGGTTGCAATCGATCAAAGTCATGAACCCGATAGGCGATGATCGATCGGACCTTGTGATCCATCCGATCGGCGATGATCCGATGGTTGCGATCGATCCAAGACATGATCTCGATCGGTGATGATCGATCCGACTATAGCGATCCATCCGATCGGCGACTAACCGATGGTTGCGATCATTCCAAGCCATGGTCCCGATCGGCGATGATCGATCCGACGGTTGAGATCCATCCGATCGGCGATGATCCGACGGTTGCGATCGATCCAAGCCATGATCCCGATCGTGGATGATCGATCCGACTATTGCGATCCATTCGATCGGCGATGATCCGATGGTTGCGATCGATCCAAGCCATGATCCCGATCGGCGATGATCTATCCGACGGTTGCGATCAATCCGATCGGCGATGATCCGACGATTGCGATCGATCCAAGCCATGATCCTGATCGGCGATGATCGATCCAACGGTTGCGATCCATCCGATCGGCGAAGATCCGACGGTTGCGATCGATCGAAGCCATGATCCTGATCGGCAATGATCGATGAAACTGTTGCGATCAATCCGATCGGCGTCGATCTGACAGTTGCAATCGATCCAAGCCAAGATCCCAATCGGCGATGATCGATCAGACCATTGTGATCCATCCGATCGGCTACTATCCGGCGGTTGCGATCGATCCAAGCCATGATCCCAATCGGCGATGATCAATCGGACGGTAGAGATCCATCCGATCGGCGACGATCCGATGGTTGCGATCGATCCAAGCCATGATCGCAATCGGCGATGATCGATCCGACGATTGCGATCATTCCGATCGGCGATGATCCGACAGTTGCGATCGATCCAAGCCATGATCTCGATCGGTGATGATCGATCCGACGATTGCGAACCATCCGATTGACAACAATCCAACGGTTGCGATCGATCTAAGCCGTGATCTTGATGGGCGATGATCGATCCGACCATTGCGATCCATCCGATCAGCGATGATCCGATGGTTGTGATCCATCTGATCGGTGACAATCCGACGGTTGCGATCGATCCAAGCCATGATCCCGATCGGCGATGATTGATTCGACGGTTGCGATCCATCCGATCGGCGACGATCCGATGGTTGCGATCGATCCAAGCCATGATCCCGATTAGCGATGATCGATCCGACGGTTGCAATACATCCGATCAGCGATGATCCGATGGTTGCGATAGATCCAAGCCATGATCCCGATCGGCGATGATCGATCCGACGGTTGCGATCCATCCGATCGGCGACGATCCAATGGTTGCGATCGATCCAAGCCATGATATCGATCGACGATGATCGATCTGACGATCGTGATCCATCATATTGGCGACGATCCGATGGTTGCGATCGATCGAAGCCATGATCCTCATCGATATCATGGTTGTGATCCATCCAATCGGCGATGATCCGATGGTTGCAATCAATTCGATCTACGAAGATTCGATGGTTGCGATCGATCTAGGCCATGATCCTGATTGGCGATGATCGATGAAACTGTTGCGATCAATCCTATCGGCGACAATCTGACAGTTGCAATCGATCCAAGCAATGATCCCAATTGGCGATGATCGATCAGACCGTTGCGATCAATCCGATCGGCGACGATCCGATGGTTGCGATCGATCCAAGCCATGATCCCGATCAGCGATGATCAATCCGATGATTGCGATCCATCCAATCGGCGATGATCCAATGGTTGCGATCGATCCAAGCCATAATCTCGATCTATGATGATCGATCCAACGGTCGCGATCCATCTGATCCGCGACAATCCGATGGTTGTGATCGATCCAAGCCATGATCCTGATCGGCGATAATCGATCGGACCGTTGCGATCCATCTGATCGGCTACGATCCGGCGGTTGTGATTGATCCAAGCCATGATCTCGATCGGCGATGATCGATCGAACGGTTGCGATTCATCCGATCGGCGACGATCCGATGGTTGTGATCGATCCAAGCCATGATCCCGATCGGCGATGATCAATCCGACGGTTGCGATCCTTTCGATCTGTGATGATCCAATGGTTGCGATCGATCGAAGCCATGATCTCGATCGACGATGATCAATCCGACAGTTGTGATCCATCCGATCGGCGACGATCCGACGATTGCGACCCATTCGATTGGTGAAGATCCGACGATTGCGATCAATCCAAGCCATGATCCTGATCGGCGATGATCGATGAAACTGTTGCGATCAATCCTATCGGCGTCGATCTGACAGTTGTAATCGATCCAAGCCATGATCTCGATCGGCGATGATCGATCCGACGGTTGTGATCCATCAGATTCCACGACGATCAGACGGTTGTGATCGATCCAAGCCATGATCCCGATCAGCGATGATCGATCCGAAGGTTGTGATCCAATCGATCGGCGACAATCCGATGGTTGCGATCAATCCAAGCCATGATCCCGATCGGCGATGATCGATCCGATGGTTGCGATCCATCCGATCGATGACGATCTGATGGTTGCGATCGATCCAAGCCATGATCCCGATCGGCGATGATCGATCCTATGGTTGCGATCCATCCGATTGGCGAAGATCCGACGGTTGCGATCGATCCAAGCCATGATCCTGATCGGCGATTATCGACAAAACTATTGCGATCAATCCGATCGGCGTCGATCCGATGGTTGCAATCGATCCAAGCCATGATCTCGATCGGCGATGATCGATCGGACCGTTGCGATCCATCCGATCGGCTACGATCCGGCGGTTGTGATAGATCCAAGCCATGATCTCGATCGCATTGATCGATCGGACGGTTGCGATCCATTCGATCAGAGATGATCCGATGGTTGCGATCGATCCAAGCCATGATCCCGATCGGCGATGATCGATCCGACGGTTGGGATCCATCCAATCGGTGAAGATTCGACTGTTGCGATCGATCCAAGCCATGATCCCAATCGGCGATGATCGATTGAAACGTTGCGATCAATTCGATCGGTGATGATTCGACGGTTGCGATCGATACAAGCCATGAACCCGATCGGCGATGATCGATCCGACGGTTGCGATCCATTCGATCAGTGATGATCCGACGGTTGCGATCGATCCAAGCCATGATCCCGATCGACAATGATCTATCCGACGGTTGCAATCCATCCAAACGGCGACGATCCCACGGTTGTGATCGATCCAAGCCATGATTCTGATCGGCGATGATCGATTCGATGGTTGCGATCCATTCGATTGACGAAGATCCGATGGTTGCGATCGATCCAAGCAATGATCACAATCGGCAATGATCGATCAGACCGTTGTGATCAATCCGATCGGCGCGATCAATCCGATCGGCGATGATCCGACGGTTGCGATCGATCCAAGCTATGATCCCCATCAGCGATAATCGATCCGACAGTTGCAATACATCCGATCGGCGATGATCCGATGGTTGTGATCGATCCAAGCCATGATCCCGATCGTCGATGATCGATCCGACGGTTGCAATCCATCCGATCGATGATGATCCGACAGTTGTGATCAATCCATGACATGATCTCGATTTGTGATGATCGATCGGGCTGTTGCAATCCATCCGATCGGCAATGATCGATCCGACGGTTGTGATCCATCCGATCGACCTCGATCCAACGGTTGTGATCGATCCAAGCTATGATCCCGATGGGCGATGATCGATCAGACCGTTGTGATCCATTCGATCGGCGACGATTTGATGGTTACGATCGATCGAAGCCATGATCTTGATCGATCCGACGGTTGCAATCCATCGGATCGGCGACGATCCGACGGTTGCGACCCATCCCCGATCGGCGAAGATCCGACGGTTGCGATCGATCCAAGCCATGATCCTGATCGGCGATGATCGATGAAACTGTTGCGATCAATCCTATCGGCGTCGATCTGACAGTTGCAATCGATCCAAGCCATGATCTCGATCGGCGATGATCGATCCGACGGTTGCGATCCATCAGATTCCGCGACGATCATACGGTTGTGATCGATCCAAGCCATGATCCCGATCAGCGATGATCGATCCGAAGGTTGTGATCCAACCGATCGGCGACAATCCGATGGTTGCGATCAATCCAAGCCATGATCCCGATCGGCGATGATCGATCCGATGATTGCGATCCATCTGATCGATGACGATCTGACGGTTGCGATCGATCCAAGCCATGATCCCGATCGGCGATGATTGATCCTATGGTTGTGATCCATCCGATTGGCGAAGATCCGATGGTTGCGATCGATCCAAGCCATGATCTTGATCGGCGATGATCAACGAAACTATTGCGATCAATCCGATCGGCGTCGATCCGACAGTTGCAATCGATCCAAGCCATGATCTCGATCGGCGATGATCGATCGGACCATTGCGATCCATCCGATCAGCTACGATCTGGCGGTTAAGATAGATCCAAGCCATGATCTCGATCGGCAATGATCGATCGGACGGTTGTGATCCATCCGATCGGCGACGATCCGACGGTTGCAATCGATCCAAGCCATGATCCCGATCGGCGATGATCGATCCGGCAGTTGGGATCCATCCAATCGGTGAAGATCCGACTGTTGCAATCGATCCAAGCCAAGATCCCAATCGGCGATGATCGATTGGAACGTTGCGATCAATTCGATCGGTGATGATTCGACGGTTGCGATCGATACAAGCCATGAACCCGATCGGCGATGATCGATCCGACGGTTGCGATCCATCCGATCAGCGACGATCCGACGGTTGCGATCGATCCAAGCCATGATCCCGATCGGCGATGATCTATCCGACGGTTGCAATCCATCCAAACGGCGACGATCCCACGGTTGTGATCGATCCAAGCCATGATTCCGATCGACGATGATCGATCCAATGGTTGCAATCCATTCGATTGGCAAAGATCCGATGGTTGCGATCGATCCAAGCAATGATCACAATCGACAATGATCGATCAGACCGTTGCGATCAATCCGATCGGCGTGATCAATCAGATCGGCGCGATCAATCTGATCGGCGACAATCCGACGGTTGCGATCGATCCAAGCTGTGATCCCGATCAGCGATAATCGATCCGACGGTTGCAATACATCCGATTGGCGACGATCCGATGGTTGTGATCAATCCAAGCCATGATCCCGATCATCAATGATCGATCCGACGATTGCAATCCATCCGATCGGCGATGATCCACGGTTGCGATCGATTCAAGCCATGATACCGATCGGCGATGATCGATCCGATGATCATGATCCATCCGATTGGCGATGATCCGATGGTTGCGATCGATCGAAGCCATGATCCTGATCGATCCGACGGTTGCGATCCATCTGATCGGCAAAGATCCGACGGTTGTGATCGATCCAAGCCATGATCCTGATCGGCGATGATCGATGAAACTGTTGCGATCAATCCTATCGGCATCGATCTGACAGTTGCAATCGATCCAAACCATGATCTCGATCGGCGATGATCGATCCGACGGTTGCGATCCATCCGATCAGCAAAGATCTCATGGTTGCGATCGATCCAAGCAATGATCTCAATCAGCGATAATCAATCCGACCATTGTGACCAATCCGATCGGCGACGATCCGACGGTTAAGATCGATCCAAGCCATGATCTCGATCAGCGATGATCAATCCGATGGTTGTGATCCATCCAATCGGCGATGATCCGACGGTTGCGATCGATCCAAGCCATAATCTCGATCGGCGATGATCGATCCGACGGTCGCGATCCATCCGATCCGCGATGATCCGACGGTTGTGATCGATCCAAGCCATGATCCCGATCAGCGATGATCGATCCGATGGTTGTGATCCAACTGATCGGCGATGATCCGATGGTTGCGATCGACGCAAGCCATGAGCCCGATCGGCGATGATCGATCCGACGGTTGCGATCCATCCGATCGGCGATGATCCGATGGTTGCGATCGATCCAAGCCATGATACCGATCGGCGATGATCGATCCTATGGTTACGATCTATCCGATCGTGAAGATCTGACAATTGCGATCGATCCAAGCCATGATCCTGATCGACGATGATTGACGAAACTATTGCGATCAATCCGATCGGCATCGATCCGACGGTTGCAATCGATCCAAGCCATTATCCTGATCGGCGATGATCGATCGGACCATTGCGATCCATCCGATCGGCTACAATCCGGCGGTTGCGATCGATCCAAGCCATGAACTCGATCGGCAAGATCGATCGGACGATTGTGATCCATCTGATCGGCGACTATCCGACGGTTGCGATCCGTCCGATCAGCGACGATCCGACGGTTGCAATCGATCCAAGCCATTATCTTGATCGGCAATGATCGATCCAACGGTGCGATCCATCCGATCGACGACGATCCAATGGTTGCGATCGATCAAAGCCATGATCCCGATCGGCGATGATTGATCGGACCGTTGCGATCCATCCGATCGGCGACGATCCGATGGTTGCGATCGATCCAAGACAAGATCTCGATCGGCGATGATCGATCCTACCATTGCGATCCATCCGATCGGTGATGAACCGACGGTTGCGATCATTCCAAGCCATGATCCCGATCGGCGATGATCGATCCGACGGTTGCAATTCATCCGATCGGCGAAGCTCCAACGGTTGCGATCGATCCAAGCCATGATCCTGATCGGCGATGATCGATGAAACTATTGTGATCAATCGAATCGGCATCAATCTGACGGTTGCAATCGATCCAAGACATGATCCCGATCGACGATGATCGATCGGACCATTGCGATCCATCTGATCGGCTATGATCGCCAGCTTGCAATCGATCCAAGCATTATCTCGATCGGTAATGATCGATCGGATGGTTGCGATCCATCCGATCGGCGACGATCCAACGGTTGCGATCGATCCAAGCTATGATCCCGATCGGCGATGATCGATCCGACGGTTGCGATCCATCCGATCGGCAAAGATCCAACTGTTGCGATCGATCCAAGCCATGATCCCGATTGGCGATGATCGATTGGACCGTTGCGATCAATTGATCGGCGATGATTAGACGGTTGCAATCGATCCAAGCCATGAACCCATCGACGATGATCGATCCGATGGTTGCGATCCATCCGATCAGCGACTATCCGACGGTTGCGATCGATCCAAGC